>VYZP01049920.1:0-47719 GCA_013400635.1 Hypocryptadius cinnamomeus
ACTTTTTCTTTGTTTTCTCTTTTTGTGTGTGGTTTGCACATCTGAGATTCCAAGGGAAGGCTGGTCCAACCCCATCTAAGCACATAGCAGTGGGCAATGTATTTCTGTTCCTGGGGAGAGCATTGGGATCCCATGGGATGTGCTGATGCCTTGAGCCCCCTGAGAGCTGACCTGTTCAGGCCTCATGCAAGGAGGGTGCTTACCAAGAGCACCAGTAGAATTTCCTGCTCACAAGATAACATTATGGATCATGCCCTGGATTCTTTAAAGCCTTTTAATTGCTCTTCTCACTGCTCATCAATGACGTCAGGGAAGATTTTCTAAAGCTTCCAGCCTCCCCCATGTGCACATGCCCACATACCTTCCTTGAAGACGGGGGGCCAGCCAACACCCACCATTACTGAGAGTAAGGACCCTCAGACAGACCACATCAGCACTTTGCATCCCGTGGCCCACCCTAACTCCTGTTCTGAACACAAGTGGAAATTGGAAGACAAAAAAGGAAAGTATATCAAGGAAAATCAGAAATACCAGGAAAGCCTCAGGGGCTTTATCGAGGAGTTCAGTTCCAATTTAGTACAAAATTCACAGGGCTGGATCACAGCAACACCAGAGTGATGGACTGTGATTTTCCTGGGTCTGTTTGTCTGCCACCTCCTCTGGGCACAACCGAGGGAGAGGAGCTAATGAGGTCCAGACAGATCCAAGCTGGAAGAACACACAGTCTGCTTCTCAGAAGGATTAAGAATTAAAGAGCCACTGTCAGGTCCCATAAGTGTAAGCATGAGGTACAAAACCCAGCAGCCCTGAGCTGCTGAAGCCGAAAAAGCTCCTTGCATTCTTCACGGCAGGACACAAAGGGCATCAGTCCAACAGCGTCTGCAGAACAAGAGCTGGCACTGTGTCAGGAGGAGGGGCTCTGCCAGGCAGGTTCTTGCAACAGGTTGGAAATGCAGTGATTGCCAGAGGTGGATGAGCACCTGTTTACCCAGGGGACAACTTCAGCCTGAACGTCCTGGTGCCACACTCTTCTCTGAACGTACGGCTTTGTTGTACTGACCTGGTCCAAAGTGTGTCTTGGAACAGCTCATCCCAAGTGCCCAGGTGGCAGCATGTCCCCCAGTAGGCAGCAGAGGAGCAGAGGTGTTTTTGGAGAAGTTGTACCAGCTGTGGTCCATGTGTGTCCTGAGTCACCCTGCTCTGAACCTGGAAATCTGAGTCACGGTCCCACTTCCCTGCTGGGCCAGGAGGGTTTGAATCAGATCACAGCAGCGTGAATCAGGACTGGAATGAGCCCTTCTCCTGAGTGTCAGGAGGCTCTGAATCAGGTCCTGAACGAGTCCTTTCCTTCCAGACATGGAGAACCTGAGTCAGGGTCTAGGCTGATGCTCCTGCTCCAGAGCAGAGGGCATTTACAGAGCATGATGGTGAGAGTCCCTGTCTGGCAGAACAAGAAGGAAAACCATTGCATGGTTTGATTAAAAACTGCCTGAATGTTCTCATTCTCTGCCAATTTGCTGCAATATCACAAGGCCCTCTGAAGTGGAGACAAGAGAGAGGAATACAAAGACCAGTAATGAATACTGGACCAGTAATGATGATTGTGTTGGAGAACGGGTTCTAAATAGGACACTTGCAGTCTCCTCACAGGGTTGTCCTGATTCCAGAGAGGACATCTAGCAGTCTTCAGCCCACTACAGAGCCTCTTGCCTCACTGCCTCTGTGTGTAATGCAGCTATGCACAGTTTGTGAGGAGTTTTACTTAGGTTTTGAGGATTCTTGCCTAAATGTGGGAGTTCCTGTGTGCTGGGCAGAGAATGGTCACCTACCAGGGGAACTTGGAAAAAGTCCAAATCCAGATGAGTACCAGTGCAGGAAAGGAGGCACCACCCATATTTTGTAGAATGACCATAGACATTATCCAAAGACACCCAAGGGCACAGTGTTGCCAGCACAGCTTCAGCCTCAACTTTCCATACTGCTTTTGAAGGTTTGTTTTGCTGACACAGGCATTCTCCCTCCCTGTCAGGGAACAAGGGATGATTTCTTCAGCTTTACACATTTTTGCACACATTCACTTTCATGCTTTGATTCATTGACTTCTTAGTGATGGGAGTAATGAGAGTGGGCTGCATGTGCTCTTCTGCACTCTTTATCTTCTTTATTATTGCCCTTGACACAAATAGTGCTCCTGGGCTGGGATGGGGATGATTCATGTGGCACATTTTATCATCTAAGAATGGAGTTTATAGGGTGTTTTTTTCTCCTAAGCAGTCCTGTGGTAGCATCTCTCAAACTTCTGTTGTACCTAAGAGCTGTTGCAGTGGAGTGTTGCTGTCGTGTGACCCATCAGGGAGATGGTTTGTTACAAGAGAAGATGGAGGAAGAAGGAAAAAAATTGTTAAAGGTGTGGGCCAGGTCCATTTGTGCCTGCAGCTCTCTGGTTTCAGAGAATGCATGGGACAGGACATGGACAGCCAGTCACTGATCACTGGCAGGCATGGGGGCATGAGCCAGGATTGCCTGGATATTTTGTCTCCATCTTGGCAGCTGCAAATGTGACAGATGGGTGCCTGCTCCCCATTTCCAGTGTCCAGACAGAAGGTACTGGATCACATTTGGAGACGGAGGATAGAGAATGGTGTTTCTTTAGGAGAAGACATGTGGTGGTTGGAGACAAGACTGACTAATACCTGGCAGGAATGAAAGGATATTTTTAGGTATCTGTGTAACCTTCTGTTTCCTTTACTCTTTTCCTACAATACTTTCCCCTTCTATGACTTGCAGCTGCTTTATGTTATATCTACTTCTGGTCTGCTTTAGCACCCCTGGGAATCCCTCTGCTGACTTGGAAGGAACTTCTCATGTAACTGTCTCTGGTTTTGCAGGAGAATTGTCATGCTATGTTTGGACCAACAGCGATGATCAGAGCATAAATATTGAATTAAAAATAAAATAATAACTAAGTGGCATCTGCCCCTATAGGGGTTTCCCAGCTCCCATCACTGAGCACAGAAACCAGTTTGGTCTTGAAGTTAAGTCTGTACACCTAGGGACAAAATGACTGTGCTATGGCCCTTTTATGCCACATTTGGCATGTCCCAGAGCATGCAGCTCCTCCGGCCCTGAGGAGTTGGTCTGGCTCTTCAAAAGCCCCAGAAGGGGTAGCTTATGTCCCTGTTGCTCACCTAATGCCAGGTTTATGCCTTATGATGTTCATCACAGTGGCACTAAATGGCATGGAAACACTTGCTCAGGAGCTGAGGTCAGACCGGAGTCTGGTGACCCAGACACCGACTGATGGGAGCTTTGGCAGGGACTGAGCCATCCTAAAGGGTTCCATCATGGCAAAATAAAATAAGACTGATTTCTACCACTTTTTTCACCCACCAATCCTTTTCCAAACAGTTACTGATTGTGCCAGCAGTGGAATTAACAGCTCTTATTTAGGTTGCCCTTTAAAGACCCACTTGGTACATCTGCTTAATTGCCAAGCTACAACAGGAGGCAACTTCGCAGTCTGGACCACAGCTTTGAATTTAACTGCAGTAGCCAACACTCAGGATTTATTGAAAAATTGATTGAACATTAAAAGCTGACAGACTTAGATTCCAGGAAGACTGGGTGGAGAAAGGGATGCAAACTAATTTTTGGAAACAGCAACATAGAAAAGTTGGGTGTTTTTAAGAATAGAACTCATTAAGTTCTTAAATACTATAGGAGCAAAAAGCCATCCAACCTTCGAGCCTTAATGAAGACCCTGTGATTGTTCTTGCTTTTTTTTTCCTACTCTTGACCACTGTCTGGAAGGTATTATTTGGAATTAATTGCAAAGCCTGCTTTTGACTTTTGGCTCCATTTTCAAACATTTTATGCACATTTCAAACATTTCCATTTCAAACATTTAGCACAAGTTAAAGCAGGATCAAAGCCTCAGAAAGGATGACCTTGTTAAATGATAGTGTGAAGGCCCAATGTCTTTTCCTAGGTAAACATAAAACAACCAAACAACCAAACACAACAAAAAAAACCCCCAAACCCCCAACAAAAGACCAAAAACAAAAGCCCCCAATCTCCACCCCCTGCCAAGTGGTTCTTCATATTCCAGGCAGAACTGTCTCTTCACCACCTTTTTATATCCTGACAAATGTCAGTATAAAGTTGACATTACCTTGGCATTTATTTTGAAACCCAGCCATTTCCCAATTTTCTACCTTGTATTTGCCTATAGCTTTCACTTTACAGATACGAAAATCTGAAAACAAAAATTGAAAGGAAAAGTACCAATTTCCTGGAAATATCTGTCTATGTAAGAAAATCTTTGCAGAGATAATAACCCATGCCTCTATTTCAATCTTACCTTCACAAGATGCAAAATATTAGAGAAAGATTGTCCTGTTGTTTACTAGTTACTACATGATTAAGTCATCTATGCCCATGTAGCTTTGTTGTAGTCTTGTGGTATTGTCCAAGTGCAAAGTGCTGGTAAGAAGAGTAATAATCCCTCTAGTTTCCAAGGGGATGGCTGGCCGGAGCAAAACAACATTAGTTTGCATCTAAAGAATGCTGACACAGGGGGCTGGGAGGGCAGGAGAAAGGGGATGTTGCTTGCATCTCAGCAATGTTTGGAGCTCTGGCAATAGCTGTGGGTCTGGAGGCTTTGGGGTGCTGCTCAAGACCAGAAAGAAATTCCTGACTCGGGCTGATGAGCTGCACAGCAGGCAACAGGTGGGAAGGATGGAGCAGCTTGGCAGTGGCTGTCATGATGGAGAGGAGACCAGCTCCTCCCCGCTTCTGAAGGGGCAGCAGCTCCAACCTGCAGGTCCAAGGTTACCAGCCATGGCTGTGGTCACCTTGGATTGGGTTCACTTTGGTGTCTTGGCTTGCAGAGCACCACGCCGATGTGCTGCTGACATTCCCTGGAGTGTGGCCTGCCTGTGGGATGCTGTGGGGCTGGGACATGCCAGCCAGTGCCAGAGCCTCCCAGGTGCTGGGAGTGGGGACAGGCACCCAGCCCTGCCCAGGGAGAGGTGTCCTGGAGGTGTGAGTCCAGCCAGGGGAGGAGACAGCTCAGCCAGGGGAGCAGTGGCTGCTCCTGTGTGTGGTTTGCTCTCTCTCCTCTCACAACCCCTTTGCTTGGGGAGGCAGAGCGTGTGTGCTAATGGCAGGCTGACAAGTGAATCAGTGCATATGTGCAATCAGCAGTGCCAGGGGAAGGAAACAGGGATTTATCCTCCCCCCATTGCTTTAGACAATGCTTCCGCTTGCAGCCTGAGCTCTGGTTAAGGACATTTATTGATTGCTTCTCTGGTTTACTACTGGCTGCCCAGGGAGCAAATAACAACATTTTAAATGAACAGGCTGAAATATGGCAAGGCAGGAGCTGACAGGCAGTGATTAAGCAGCTCTCTGATCTGGAGGAGGGTGAGAAACAAATGACAGTATATATAGAAGTATGACGGCTAATATAGCAGGGGAGAGAATTAACTCATTGTAGGAAGGTGGAAGAGCTTTCTGCTACTCTTATTCCTGTCTGATGATTAAACTGCTAAACTCGAGGTTGCCAGAGGGAGAAATTATCCCCAATAAATTTTTAAAAGGCTGCTGCCAGAGCACTGTATCCGTGCTCCCACAGCACCCACAGAAACGAGGGGCTGATTCAAAGGCTGCTGAAGTCAATGGGAGGGTTGCCAGCACGGTCTGTGGGTGTAGGTCTGACCTCCAAATTCTGAGAATGGCTTCATTGACAAAAACACTTCATACATGGCACCCTTAAAAACTGGTCCACAAATTATTGTCATGAGAAGAAAGGAAGCATTGCTGGTGGCTTTCTGGGTGCCACAGTAGCAAGCACCCTAGATCACAGACATGCAATTTGGATCACACGCATTTACATTATTTTGCTTATCTCAAGAGTTTAAGGGAGTAAAGCCACATTTTCCCCTCACCCCACTTCTGAACTGGCACATATAGACTATGTTGGAGGGTCCACTGAGTGGTGGTCTGTAAAGCATTTTATTCAATGAGTCATTTGTGCTGAATGGTTCATTCTTTATAGTTAGAACAAATAACTTTTTAGGTGGAAGGAGTCCAGTTGCTGTTCTGCACCGTACCATGTGCTACCACTGTGTCACCTCGAGCCCAGGTTCCCTAATCACCTATGTCTGGTGCTGCAAGTGCATTATCTGCTGATAAGAAATATTTGCATAAGGCAGATTGAATTTTTAAAAAATATATCTATAACTTATATAAGAGGAAGTAAGTTCCTGGAAAATATTGGCAGAGAACTGGAGAGATAGCACAGTTCCTCTGAGACCAGCCATCAGCCTTTAATCTCCCTCTATCACCATTTTTATATTGCCATTTGCAATGGGGCTGAAAGGCATTTCAAAGGGCTCAGGTGGTAAAAGAGCTGACTACAAGCTCCAGATCCATGGCTGAAGGTTACAGGCAGAGGTGGGGCCAGCAGTGGCAGGTCTGACAAATGGGTTGAAAGTCAGGTGCTCACTGTGCCATTGCTTTGCTAGACATGAACTCAAAAGCCCTTGAAGGTCACTGGGTGAGTTCCATAGTAGGCTGATGGGAAAAGACTGTCTGCAAATCAGGTTTCCACCAAATGCAATGTTACTGTAGAATCAAAGTCCTCTTTGTTTAACAAGGACAACAGGTTTATAAAGATCTTATCATTGCCAGATATTACTGTTGCTCTGCAAAACAGCAGGGTGCCTGAGAACACAGGAGGGACATTATATTGCCTTAAAACCTGTAATTAAAAGATAATTCTTGTTTGGAAAAAAAAAATAACAAGAGAATGTCAATTCTTCAATATTTTGCAGGCAGGCAGAATTGAGAGATATCATGCAAGATGTCCATGTTATGTTGTGTCAGGCTGGACTTTAAGAGAAAGCTCAAGAAAGGTGCATGTATGACTCAACTCTGAGTGTGTGTTCTGGGTGTCCCACAGAACCAAGTGGTGGTTTCCACTGGCAACACAAGCTAGCTTTGACTTTTGCCTCTGGGCATTTCTTTTCTTCTCATTAAAATTAACTTTCCCCACTGACACGTTCTCCTTGCTGCCATTTCGTGAGTTGTTGGACTTTCCTCAGGGAGAGGCAGCTGCAAGACCATATCATGCATACTCCATAACATGGACTTTGGAGGAAAGTGGGAGGAAAAAGAGTTGCAGATTTGGAGAGATGCAAAAGACACATTTAAAGCTGTTAAGGAAATGGCAAGCTTTTAAAAACAAGGCATTTTTATGAATAAGAAAAGCTCATTGAGGCTTTTTAAACATTGCCAGCTCCGAGGAAGGGGCATTTTCATTTACCTTTGTGTGTGAGGGAGAACTTTTTGAGATTCTTGATATTTACATTGAGAACAGGCTATATCTTGTGACGATCTGGAGAAAAACAACAGAACACTTTGTCTGCTAAAGGGAAGCATTGCCCCTGTGTAACCCAGGCCTGTGGGATGCAGGTGAGAGGAGACGCCCCAGGGCTGCATCACATTAATCCCTTCATGGTATGTGCTACCACAAGCTCATCTGGCTCCCTCATGGTGTGTGTTAAAGCTGAATTTGGCTACTGCAACTCTACTCCAGAGACCTCCAAACACTTTGCTGTCATTAGATGAAGAGTACAGAGTCCTTATTTTGTGTAGAGATGGGGCTGAATTATATTGGAACTTTCCCTGGCTTTCAGATATATAAACTGTAGACCTGAATGATGTAATTATGAGACATCTTTGTTTCTGTGTACATAAGCATTCTAAAAGACATAAATTTACTGAATAAACCCCTAATAAGCTGACTTTATAAAGCACCCTCCACTTTGCTTTTAGCATATAATAGATCATCATGTCCATACGGCCTTCATAGAGTAGAAAGTAATATTATTAACAAGCATGTTAGAAGGCTTTATATGAATAATAAAAGAACAGTAGAACACTAAGGGCAGAGCCAGCAGCAGTGCCTGGCCCTGTGCTGGCTGACTGCAGAGCCCTTGCCTGTGAGATTGCTGTGCAGGACCCAAGTGACCCATCCAAGGTCGGACACTGGCCCTGCTCCATCAGCTGAAGCTTTCCTGTAGGTAATCACTTTTTCCTTGATTTCTTTGTTTTGAAATTGCAATGAACTTCCCTGCTAATGCAGGGATTCATTCCCCAGAGAGAGGCAGGAGCAGTCTCCCTGCCTGTGCACCAAATCCACACTGGTGTTCCTGGAGTTAGCATTTCCTCAGTGACAGGCCTGACTGGGAGGAGGAGGAGGACTGGCAGAGAAGTGGAAAGACTAATTTCAGCAAGGAACATGGAAAAAGCCTTCCCAGTTCTGGGGTGTGAGTTTCTGAAATTGCCTCCTCCCTCCTCGTGAGCTCCTGGTGAGAGATGTGGAGGCAGCATGGTTCCTCCAGAGGGATAACATCCGTTCCCTGCAGTGTCCCACGAGGTGACAGGGACATATGGGCACAGTGCACATGTGATCCTCCTGCTCTTGCAGCTCACAGCAGCTTTGCCCCTGGGGAACATCCATCTCAGGGGGGAACTTTCTGCTGCTTTGCAAGTGCAGACTGACGGCTGAGTGGGATTGTTTGTGGTGCAGGTACAACTGATTTGCTTTCCCCAAATAAAACTTTTAATGCAAGAAAACCCCACCCATAACTGATGTCTGAATTTGCAGCACATGACTCAGGCAGGTGAAGCTGTACAGGTGATTCTGGAGATAAAGCAAAGGCTGCATGGCCTTGGCACATGCTGAAGTGCCAGTGTGCCTTTTGGGGCACAAACCAGCCTTTCCTGTGCCATCCAAGATGTGCAATGCCACGAAATGAGAAAGTGCTGCTGCTGGGAGAACACTTTGCACAGTTCCTGCTCTCAGGCATCAGCCCCAACGCCACCGCACAGCCCGAGAGCTGCCTGAGGAAGGGGAAGAGATTTAAACTGACACATTAAAGAGACCAAAATGAAAAGTTGTGGGTGCAATTGGGAATAAATGTTTCAGAGCTGCTAGAGCTTGTGCTTGAAATTAGCACAGAGGAGGGGGTTTAAGCCCTGCACAGTATTTTCAAGTAGCCCTTTGGATAAATTGACACAAATTCCAGAGGGATTTTAACTACTAGGACAAGGATCCAGAGCCTCTGCTCTGCCTGTGCACAGGCTTTAACCATGTAATGGAAAAAGCCTGATTTCAGTTCCATGGGGCAGGGACAGGAATTTGGGAAGGGAGCATGCTTATAGTGTGCATGCTTGCACAAGTTTTATTAGGATTACTTTTAGGAGTATTTATTGTACCTGGCCAAAAGAGTATGAGCAATACAAGCTCCCTTCAAATACAAGAGTGTATAATTTTGTGAGAAAGTACAAAATAAACATGTACCTAGTGAAAGGCTCGGGAATAGGGTTAAGTTTTATTTTGTCTTTGGCTTGTTTTTCCTGTTAAATAAATAATACTGCAGTTAAAGCTTCAT
Source organism: Hypocryptadius cinnamomeus (assembly GCA_013400635.1). Taxonomy (NCBI): domain Eukaryota; kingdom Metazoa; phylum Chordata; class Aves; order Passeriformes; family Zosteropidae; genus Hypocryptadius; species Hypocryptadius cinnamomeus. The sequence goes on from VYZP01049920.1 coordinate 9,462, forward strand.
TTGCAGAGAAATGTGGTTTTATTTTGAAACCAACTTTAAGCTGCATCATGGGGAAAGCATCTCTTGGACTTCCCAAAGCTTCTTTTTTTGTGAGGTGGTGGTGGGGGACGAGCTAGGAAAGTGAAGCAGATGTTCTTAGGGTTCAGTTTTTTCCTGCTGACTCCAGCACTGTCACATTTGTCATATGGTTTTGAGGCTGTCTTTTTTCTTTTATCTGTGTTTCAAAGATAATGAGCCAAACACATTTCTGATGCCATTGGTTTAAACTTCCTCATTAATTCTAATTGCACTGCATAGGGCAACAGGCTCTAATGGCATTGAGCATGGGAATGGGGGCTCTGGGCAGAGACATGGCAGCTTCCTGCTCTTGGAAGACAAGGAAGGGAGGCTTTAGGTGGTGATGACAAGGGGAAATCATTAGAGCCAACTTATGTACAGGTATCTTCCAAGTAAGCTCAGAAGGTGACACAGTTTGGGGTGTTTGTCAGATCAGAGCAAAGAGCAGAGTCTGCCCAGCCCATTCAACCCTCATGGGCAGTTTAATAAGCTCAGTGCCAAGAAATGCAGCTGAGAGATCTGCCATAAAACTGGTACCAGTGAAGTCAGGAGGACATCCTGATTGTGTGTGACTAACCAAGCAGGAAAGTAAAACCACCTCCTTAAGGCACGTAGGAATTAATGATGTCAATTTACGCGTGACAGGTTTAATCCCAGAGAGACCTTTCTGAGTTTGTCTGTGTTATCCCATCAAGCCTGGGAAGGGAGCATCCTTCTTCCAGAGCAGCACTGAACCCACTTTTCCAGTGCCTGTTTTTAGGCTCTTGCCTGTCAGTGGCAGTTTTTGGACAGGGCTTGAATTACGGGGCCATTCCTGTCCCCTCATTGCGTGAATGCTGCTGTCACAGGCAGACAGCTGGTTTTACCTCTTCTGTGAAATTCTGTGAATTCTGGACCCTGCTCAAGACTGAACAAATCAACGGGGACTTTCCATTGTTTGCAGTGAGCTTTGGAGCAGCTGTTATTGTTCTTCATCATCTGCTGGAACATTTCTAATCGAGTTATTGTTGTCTCCTGAGGAAACTTTTAGAAGACTTTCAGAAACCTTCACATATTGGCAAAGCAAGTTTTTGGTTTCATTCCCAGGGCAATAGTCAGGCTTTTTCCTTTTTACTGACGTCATGGCTTTTGGATGTGCTCAGACTAACTCGTGGGTGAATTCAATATTCATCTTCGCAGCTTCTGCTACTTTTTCCTTTTTATCCCACGGTGGTTTATGGCCTCTATTCTTACAGAACCATGTTTAATTTCCACAAAAGAGTGAACTAAAGACAGAAAAAGCAGAGATGTGAATTTACTATTGAAATATTTAGGAAAAAACCTCAAAATGCTGTTGCTTATTATCCCAATATCTTTTTGTTGGTTTTGGTTTTGTTTTTTAATCCTTTTCCCTTGCAAAGATTTCTGACACATATGTCCATCTGTAGCCATTTTTCTTGTATGTCTGGATTTTGCCTCTCTCTTGTTGTGTGAAGACTGATGGGCATTGTCAGCTTTTTCTAAAGCTGTAGATTTAGAAATCCAGAAATCTACTAATTAGTTCATGTTTAATCTGCATGATCTACAAGAGTGGTTCTGGAGTCTTGTAGATTTGTCCCAGCACAGTCAAATTATGCTGATTAGATTAGTAAAAAGCCAAAAAAAAAAGAGGCATAAATAGCAATTATTTTAAATAAATTCCAAGCACATAAAGACTGATTTTACCCTGGGCTGTTGAAAATTTTTGTGCAAATTGTAGTGTGTGTTTATTGCATTTTTTTTTTTCCAAAAGAAGTGGAAGAGTTGGACCTATAGTTGTCATAAATACACTGAAATATGATGGGCAGCTGTGATCAGCAGCAGTGAAGCAGATAAACCCCACAGCTGCGTGGTGCCTTGCAGGGGAGAGCACCGTCACCAGTGTTTGCTGTGTCACCTGTTCCCAAGGCAGAGCTGCCTCTTAAAAGTCCTTGTAAAATCCCACTGCCTGCAGACAAGCTGCTGCTGTTGAGCTGTGCTGCATCCCAAGGACACTGGAGCTGCCAGGTGGGAATGGGGCTGTTCCCTGCTGCAGCCACGGAGCCCAACCCCTGGAGCAATGGGCTGGGAGGGGCAGTGGCAGGACAGGGAGGGGTGCCCAGCTCTCCACCAGCCACTGCAACCCGAGCTGCCACCTGGCAGTGCCCTTGGCAGTGCCTTCCTGGCACTCCAGTGGCTGCTGCCCTCGTTTTTGGGGTGTAATGGTGCTCAAGTAAGTAATTTAAAAGTCTTACTCTCTGGTCCATCCCAGATTCAAGCATGGAGCCAGGAGGTTTAGGGTTTAGCTGCCCAGGCTGCAGTGCAGGTAGGAGGCTTCTTCCATCATCAGTCTCTGAAGACTGCTGCACTGCTAAACAGCAACATGCACACACAAAGGATAAATACAGGGTAGAAAATAAGTCAAGTATAATTTGAATGTTTATAGACACAGCTGAGCAATTCCTCTGCTTTTCAAAGGCTTTCAAATGTTTAGGAAACAAAGTCATAATGATCTTACAAGTGGGCAAATGTACTGTTAAGAACCACTAAAGTTTTGCAAGATAAATCTTATTATGTGGTTGAAAACACAACTGGAACTTGACTCTGACTTGGAGCAAGCAGCCATTACATGTTTGGGAAGTGTCACGGAGCTTTAGACCATCAGTGGCAGGAAAGTACAGTGGGACATTGTAGTAAATGGGAATGATCTCCTAGAGTAGCTCCCCTTAGTGACGCTCTGCAAGGAGGTTTCAAACAGCTCCTGTGAAAAGGAACAAGCCTGTACTTCCCTCAGAGCATGACACTTCCATGGTGTTCCTCAGCCTGGAGCAGCCAGCTGAGCACAGAGCTCCTCTGCCCTGGTGCTGCAGCCCCAGTGACCATCAGCTCCCAGTTCCCCACAGGGCTGTCCCCTGGAAACCCTTTGCATTTATCTGTGAGTTCCACCTGCACTTTACTGCCCAGTCTGTCACTAGGCAGGACTCACCCGTAAAGTCCTTCCATAGTTCCTTATAACCTGTCCCCATCCTCAGTGCCATAAATAACTGTGCACCATCAGCAGACTTCCCTGACAAAGTGCTCAGCCCTTTTTCCAGGTCATTTATAACAACACTGAGCTGCACAAGTACCAGCACAGACACCAGGACGCCACTGGGACCTCCAGACTCCTGTGAGACCCAGCTAGGACCTCAGCCCTCTGTCCCTTATCCCTGAACTCATTACTCAGCCTTATTTATCCTACAACTAATGGCTTCAGAAAGTGCCTTAATTCTATTAGATTTCCTAGCCTTTTGCATGGGTTGCTCTGCAGCCTTATTCATGATCTTTTAATATTATTTTGGGCTGTATAATTGAATTCAACCACTCTTAGGTTTTCTACAACAAAGTGGGGCAGGCATGGAGGAAAACACTGACTGTGTTTTGAGCAATTAGCAGCCTTTGTGGTGTTGCTGCTTTGTTGATTTTTACTTGAGAAAGTGTTCTGTAGAAGTGCAACAAAATGTGACTGTTTTCTGCTAGTGCGATTGCTTTGGATCCAGACTATACAAAACCAGTGCCATGTTTCAGCTGGTGGGGGAAGAGCACAGGATCTATCTATAGTCACTGATCCTTCTAATTCACAGGGAATTTGGGAGGTTTTTTTCAGCTCTGATAAAACTAATGCAGCACATAAGCCTCTTTGAGTCACCCTCTCTGCTGTAAGAACTACCATAAACAGCTGATTTCTATGAGGCAGATGTATTTATAGACTTGGGATAGAATGTAGATTTTAAAATGCCACTTTTCTACTTCAAAGAGATTGACTTACATTTTTAATCTGTATAAAATTAATGCAGCTAATTAATGAAAATGGCTACAGAGTAAAATGAATTAAAGTTTCAGAAGATCATTAAGCATTGATATGGCTGCATGCTCTGATTTGGTAATGAGTTGTGACATGAGTCAAGACATTATCTAACTGTATTTGCATCCAGGTACTGTAAGAGCTTGTGGGCACTGGGGTGCTGCCATGTGAGAGTTTTGCTCTGCAGGAGATTCTTGCTGAGCATTAGGAGAGCACTGTTATTTAAGAAGGAGCTGTGAGAAGATCTGGGGTGTCAGGTCCTGTTTTTCATTCTGCCACTGCCCTGCACAATCCCCTCATGCATCAGCCTTTGAAAGGAGCACAGTGCTGTGCAATTCCCAAAGAAGCCTACACAACCAGGGCCCAGGTGATCAAGGGAGTTGTGCTGAAATCCCACTGAAATAAATAAGAAAAGTCAGTAGGATCTGGGGCATGAAATCCCTTTACCTTCTTAGAGAAACCTGCTCTTTCTTCAGGCAGCCAGCAGCTCCCTAACGTGGAGGTACCACCACGCTCTCACAACAGCCGCGGGTATTTCCAATCTCCTGCCACAGCCATTTTGCAAATCCCTTCCCCTCTCAGTAAATGTTTGCAGGATCAAAGTCAAACTGCATGATAAATGAGGAACTGTTTCCTTATGAAGCAGAAACCCTGTCTCACACAGAGATTTACCATGAGGAAGAACTGCATTTTCTTTTCCTCGGCAAGCACGCTGCACCTTGACTCTTAGACTACAGCTCTGTGAGAAGTGGCACAGAAGCGGCAGGTGCAAAGGCACTTAGTCTGAGGGGAAGTGAGCCCATGTGTTCCCTTGCGGGCAGAAGATGCTCCAAGGGACAATGCCCAAGGACTGTCCCTGAGGTGGAGGAAGCCCCGGGCTTGCTGCGGTGCCACACGGTCGTGCACAGGTCACACTTTGCCGGTGGCTTTGACCAGGTCACGCTTTGCTGGTGGCTTTGACCAGGTCACGCTTTGCTGGTGGCTTTCTCAGTCGTGACAGGTTCATGTGTTCAGCCCACCTGGGCCTCTTGGTGCTGCTCTAATGCCAGCAGTGCACAGGCCTGGCTGTAATGCCTTCAGAGGGAATACAGTCCCATTTATAGTCCATGTAAAAACCTAAAGGAGCCCAGTGCTGCCATCCTTGCTCTGACATATGTCTGCAGGCTGGTATCAGCTGTAACCAGGAGAATATCTGCACACCCTGCTGCAAAAGGGCACTTCCCTCTCTCTTTAAAGGGCTGTTAAGATCAGTGAGGAAATGTTAGCAATGAAGGATCCTCCTGGGAACACTGGGTGGTAAAAACTGGAAGTCAATATGTCTGGGAAGATTGATGTGCTTGTGGGTTCTGTATTCCACTCAAGCATTATCCATTTTCTTACATGTTTCGACCTTATCCGACAGAGGACACAAAAACACACCAAGAGAACATGCAGAAACTGTAGCTAGTTTCTTAGTTAAATCTGATTTTTCAACATAGCAATCAAATCTCTCTCTTACTCAATGCTCTTGCCCAGTAATGTCCTTAAATGGGTGATTCTTTATTGTATAGTACATAACTACATTGTGTATTTTGCTGACATAATTTGAACCATACTGAACTCTAACAGTGTGACATGATGCACCTGTAATCCAACAGGCTGAGCTGACTGCAGACTTCTTTCCCTCTCCCTCCCTCCTATCCACTCCATCAGCTGTAAATCCCACCCTATATCCCTTGTTAAAACAGCCTGATTGAACTGACACCCTCACTAGTGAGCATTTCTGATCCACAGCTTTCAAGAGGAGAATCTGGAATTTCCTGGGAAATTGCCTCTTTATTGCAAAAGGCCAGGAAAGGAAGAGCTTTCTCCTAGAAATCATTCTCCACCTTACTACTGCTCCTTCCCCTGCTTCCTCCAAGTAGATTTGGTTCTCAAATCCAGCTGATTCCTACAAACAGGTGACCCTTGATTCTTTAATTATTCTGAAATGGTACTTTATGGACAATTCCTAAGGGGATGGGACACCAGTGTAAAAAGTATCAGAGCCTACAACTTCAACATCTTCCTCACCCCTCAAGGGGAATAAACTTCTGGCTCAGATTATTTTGACATCACAACCTTTCATTCCACATGCCCAGGGACCAGCCACGCTGAATTGCAGGCACATGGTAGGCAAAACTACTGCAAATGTATTTTTGACTCAGGTTAGGAGGGGGGACTACAGCTCTCCCAAAGCAACATGAGGGAGAGGAAAATCCCACTGCAGACTTCCCCTTCCTGCACAGTGCCTAATACAAAGGGAGGTTGCTAAAGCAACAGTTTCTCTGAGCTGACTAGACCCAGCCATGCACATGGGCTTCATGGTGAATCAGGATCAGCTTTCAGAAAGAGATGGAAAAGGCTCCTTCTTCTCCTTACGTAGCTTTGACTACTCAGCTTGCACCTCTGGGAGCAGAAGCTCTGAATTCACTCAGTCCTGGTCTCTGACATATCCTGCAGCTATCTGGACCCCTGGGGAGAGCTCCACAGCTCCACTGGAACCACTCATGCAGATTGCCCTCCTAACAACTATAGAGGAATACAGTATTTAGCATCAACCCACTCAGCCCCCACCGAAATAACTTCAGGCTGAGGTCTTCAGCAGCTCAAACTGCTGCTCTCTGCAGGGTGCCTGGTCAGGAGCACTCAGCTGTACCTGCAGGTCCTGATGGGGTGGCAAAATGTAGCCCTTGTCCTGCACTCCAGTGAAGAGGAGAGGAAAATGCTCTGGCCAAAGCCTGGCTGTGCAATCCCAGTGCAATCCTTGGAGCAGCAGGAAGAGCTGGTGCATGCTGTTGGAATGGCTGTCAGCTTTGGGTCTGAGGGCAGGAGCAGGGATGATGGGATCACTCACAGCAAGGGAAAGCTCAGTTGTGGGCAGTTGACCTCAGCAGCCAGGGGGAAGCACAAGGTACGGTGAGATGCCCACAGGACATGTTCCCAGCTGGCCTTTGTGGTTGTTCCTATCAGCATATCAGCCAGTTTACCTCAGAGCTCAAAGCTGCTGCCCTGCAGCAGAGGACAACAGCCTGCAAAAGGACACAGATCTCCTGGTTGAGATACGCAGGTAAAGGGTTGGATGCCAGTGAGAATTATTTTTATTTCACTATTTAATTCAAGGTTTCTCTGTTCCCTGTGTTGATGCTGAGCAGATTCATTCCAGTTCAGAAGCTGTCATGGAGGGAGAAAGGAAATAACACAGTCTGGCTCCTCACTTTTGGCATCTAAACAACATCATTCCTCAGGAGCACTCGAGAGGCCAAGCAGCATATAAATGCTTTCCCTCATGGCGACACAGACAGAACTTTCTGGTACTCCAGCAACCCCTTTCCTCCCTTTGACTGGTCACAGCTGCACGTACCTTTGGTGTAACATCATGGTTATGCAATGCTGACTCTCCCACTCTGCTCTTATCGTGCCTCTCTCCTACTTCTGCAAGCAGAAGCTGAGACAGAGTCCAACAATGGCCTACAAGAGCTCAGGCATTTCTCAACCTTCCTCTTCAGAGCCTGCACTGCTCCCACTGGCACAGAGGTGAGCTGGGACCACCAAACACCCCTGAACTGCAGCCCAGGAGGGCACAGTTCTCCAGTATCTGACCAGAATGAACCTGGGAAGGCATGAACACACAGGCTGTCCAGTGCACTCCTGAACCCAAGAGATGCAGCCCCTGCAGGGATGAGCACTCATTCCCAAATACATCACTGCATCTCTGGGCCTCCCTCGTTTCTAGGTCACCATGACATCCTGTTCACCAGGACTAATGGAGCACAGATGTACTCTCAAGGGAGTGAGTGTGAACCAGAACCCTCATCTCTGAAACGCTTCCCAGGAAGAACCATCTCCTCACCATCACGTATCCCAAAGTACCTAAGGAAAAGGCAGAGCAGGAAATGAAGCAGAAGAGTGAGTTCCTAGAATTTTTGCCACTTTATCCCATTAAGGTTCTCAAGCAGGATTTACAACCATCTTCAGAGAAGAGTGTTGTGCTAACAGGCAGGAAATAACCACAGTGAGGTACAGATTTGTGACGCTTTAATTAAAGCACAGGTAAACTGTGAACAGCAGCAGAGCTCTGAGTGTTTCTTCTGTCACTCATCTTAGTCACTGCTGTGTGCCTTGTAGGCTGCCAGGTGTCACAGCCTGCTCTCCACACCAGCCTGCAGGGCACATGGCACAATGGGACCTGGCTGTTGTGCAGGGCTGTGTCCTAGTGCTTGTCCATGACCAGGGATCCTGGTGCATGGCAGCAGTGAAAAGCACCTGAACATGTGACTGAACTGCACCAGGGCACAAAGAAGTGTTTTGTTCCATACTGGAGACTAAAATGTATTCAAAAGAGAAATGAGTCTCTAAAAGTATGGCCCAGGCAGATTCCCCCATTGTGGAGGGAAAGACCCATCTTTCTGATCTACCACTTTTGGCAGGGAGTGCAGCCAGAATGTAGGACACAGGCGACACCATAAGCAGCATTAAACAGTGGGAGGTCTGGCAGCACAGTACTGTCCACACTGGACAGTGTGGGATCCTCCCTGTGACCCTCACAACAAAGCAACAGCAGGAAGTGGTGCAGTGCTGCTGGCCATGGCTGCCATCAGCAACAAAAACACAGAAAGCCTTCTAAATATTGCAAAGACAGAAATGAAATCCTTCTCTTCTTATGCAATGCTTGCCCTTCCTCAGCAGAGATCAAATGAATATGGGACCAAGCAAAGTCAATGGTTTATTTCAAGGGGTTTTGAATTGGGCTTTGTAGGCAAAAAGGCATCAGCCTTGTTTCAAACTCCAGGAAGACACATTGGTATTTCCATTCCACATCTATTTGTAGCATAGAAACGTGACTTTGTTCCATTTTAGTCCTGCTTAAATGTTACATTACTTTAAAATAAGGTCTGTCTGGAAAAAACATTCATGTTTGGGTCTGGAATCATCCCTGGAGAAGCTTGGGGATCCCCCTTGTTAGTGAATGAGGACCACCTTGAAGGAAGTTAAGGAGAACCTTGTGGTTGTAGTTCCTCATCCTTTCTTCTGGAGTCTGCCAGCAGCTGTGCTGTGCTGTGCTGCTGGGGGGTGATCCCAGCACACACAAACGTGCACACACAAACACACGCACACACGTTCTAACACAGCCACCAAACCCCACACACAGCATCAGCAGCTTACTGCACAGCCTGGAGAACATGAACAGCAGCAGAAAGGGAACTTTCCCATAATTTCTGGGGAAGTGCTGCAGTTGTAGGCCAACTTACATAACTGATTTAGCTGAACAGAATTGCTTTCTGCCTTTAATCTGCTCAACAGTTTATCTTTGCAGTCGTGATCGGTTGAGCTCTCTTTAAACCATTATGGATTAGCGTTCTGCTGAAACACGTTAAAGCTTAGCTTTGTTTATTTTTGTCAAGAATGGGGGAGGGATATCAGGTTGAATGTTCAGGCAGCAGTTTATGAATGGCTGTTTCTCTTGCACAGCAATCGATGTGCTCAGGTACCGAATGCAAGGCACAGCTAAATGCTTTGAGTGGCAGCACTAATTGCTGGAATAGGAGTATTTGTGAATTTGCTATTAAAAATAAGAAAAAAAGAAGGAATTTTAATAAATTTGCATTATTATTTTAATCTATAAATACAAAATGTAATCCAGCATTCAAACAGTTCATCACACCCACCATCTCTGTATGGAAGACCGAAGAGTAAATGATCTGAAAACTTAATTAATAAGGTTGGTTGAGGATTTTACTAAGTTTGCATTATTGATGTACTTTGGAGACAGAAATCCTGCCAAAAGCAATCTTTCTGTCATTCAGCTGCAGGAAAACAATACACCATAATGGAAATAAACCACCAAACAACTGGAACCTCATCCACACCACTTACAAAGAGGTGCTCAGATAATATTAGCCAGCTGTTCAGTTAATTTTCACAGTGGATTCATCAACTATGTAAGTGGTTGTTCTATTAGAACATGACTGTATGGATCCAGGTTCAAATTTCCACTACAAACTGATGAGCACAATACACCAATTTAAATTAAATCCAACAATTATCACACTTCTTTGACCTCTGTGTAATCAAAATGATTTGCAGATGCCAGCCTGGAATGGAGTAAGAGGTGCTCCTGAGTGTTGCCAATAATCCTCTGGAACACTATTCCACGGAAACACTGATTCTGTGAACAGTTCTGCTGGCAACCGTACAATCTTGGAACTTTCTTATCTAAAATGGAGGAAGTAGGCACTTGCACATTCTTCAGAATAACACAGACAGTAGAGAAGTTAAATGAATAGTGTCAAGTGGTGCTAGGAAAAAATAAAAACACAAACCTGGAAAGTAATTCACAAAAAAAGGAGGAAAAAATCCAACTTATTTGTAATTTGTCTGTTGTTTGTTTTGCTTTCTTATGAGAGATCTTAATTCTGCACATTCCAGTGAATGGCCATTTGCTATTAATTTATCTTCTTTCTGACAGCAAGTGGAGCACCACTCCAGAGTTTCAACATTCCCTTGATGCTGCTCTGCTTAATGCTTGTGTGCTATTTAAACAAAGCATATTCCAACCAAATCTGACTATATATGGAATTCCCTGACAAGTAAAACTTTGGATGCCATACAAAAAAGAGCCATGAAAACAGAGTACACACAAACCCCACTCCAGACTGCACAAACTGGGCATGTACTACACCAGGCTCTTGGTGGCAAAGGTCAGGTACCCAGTGTGCCCAACCACCTCCCTCAGTGGCACGCCACTCTTGAACTGCACAGTCCCTTGCTGCAGATTAGCACACAGGCTGCCTTGATGTGATGGGTTGCTGCTGTCAAAGCCAGTGCTAGAATTATCCTCAGCTGCTTTTCCAAGGTCAGGGATTTGCAGGCTAACTGTCCTTACATTGTACACTCGGAGCAGAATTTCCAAGGTGTTAATCTCTGTAAAACCACATTCTTCCATCGCTAGGCAGGTTCTTTGAACTTGTTCAATGCAGGGGGAGAAAGAGCAGATGCGGCCACCTGCAAAATAAGACAGGTAGTGGAAAAGAGGGCAAAAGCCAAAATGAAGCACTTCTCATCTTTTTTCAAGTTCTCCCAGATGCCCATAGAATTACTATTACACATACAAAGTGAAAACATTCTTCAAGAAAATATTCACATAGTAGCTTTGTTGGTCTAAAGTGTCAGCACAAAATCAAACACGGACAACTCCACTGGATGCTTCAGACCCTTTAAAAATGACAACAGCAGCTTCATTCATCTTCCACATCCAATGTTGCCCTCGACATTTGCCCACAGCAAAACTGTTAAAGCTGATCCCTTTAGAGCAGCGACTCCTTTGGAATCACTCTGCACTGTTCTGGACTGAGGCAGCAAACTGCAGCTGGCACGTACACAAAGCCAGAAGTCATTCTCCGCACACTGCACAGCGCTGGAGCCCCGGCGCGCGTGCACACGCCCCTGACAAAGGCGGCTGTGTTCAGCTGAGGACGATGGTATGCGTGGACAGAAGAAAGGGAGCTCTCCAGGCCATAGATGGAGTGCTGTTAAGGCTTTACCCTTTTAGTCAAGCTGACTAGCATGTCTCCTGAGCATTGAAGTTTACTGGATATCACATCGTGCAGCCTTACAGCAAATGTTGTAAAACTCCAGGACAGGACTTTTAAGTGATAAACTAACGGTCGTCTCCTTGTCTATGCACAGTTCTGATTTTTGATTCTTAATACGGACTATTAATAGGCCCCCTACACCTTTCTAAGTGCTACAATGTCACCTTAACAGCTGAGAATAGAATGATTCAGATTTACTCTGAAAAGCCACAGCCAAATCAGATCAAAGAATTATAAGGACACTGTCTGCCATAAGGCCAGGGCATGTGCTTTCACCCAGGACACAGTGTCCCCCAAGGCAACTGCCCTTCCTGAAAAGCTTTTGTGCAGGAGGAAGGAACACTGGGCAATGCAGCTTCAGCTATTGTTTCATTTATTACAATTAGATGAAAATGCCTGGTGACCTGATTTGCATTCCTCCCCAGTCCTCTCCCAGGCTCCAATCAAACCTTCCAATACCAGTCATCTATGCAGTTAAAGAACCCGTGCAAGCTAGAGCAAAGCATCCTGCTAAAAATAGAGGCAATGCTGGGACTACATGAAGCCTGCTTTATCTCAAACTCCCCTTTTTTTTTTTCCTTTCTCGTTTCTAAAGTCAGATCTCTAAAAAAAGAAAGCATCAGGTCTGAAAGCGTCACTGTAGCACTCCAGTTACTGTGCAGCAATGATGTGCTGGGTACTGCCTGGGGAAGAACACTTTCCACAACCATTAATCCACCATACGCTAAGCAGGATTTAATTTTAGTCCTCAAATAAAGTCTCCACACCAAGGGGTTCTTATCATGAATCTTCAGAACAAAGTACCTTGGACAAGTAATTCCCTGGAGTGACAATTAAAACCCAAATCTAATAATCACCTGCAAAACTAATGCTGGTATGTGTCTTTATGAACCAAGCCTGTTGATGCTGATTTAATTGCATGCCCAGTCCATTAACTCCCATGAAATTGGATTTGTATGTTCATCAGGATGGCCAGCGCTACCAAAATGTTCCTGAATCTGACAGCTAATCTTTTCTGGCCAAAGAATTTACACACTACCATGGTTGCAGATGTAAAACAGAAAAGCTCAGGAAAAAAATTCTGTTACATAATAAGAAAGCTACTATGATGCACACATGTTACAAAGACAGAATTTATATTCTTATTGTGTAGGGAACTGAACAAACGTCTGACTTAACTAAATGTCAGTTCACAATAACTCTTTGTCTACAAAGCAAGAATCTGAGAGACCAGAGACTACTACTTCATTCAGGCTTTTTGGTTTTGAGGTTTTATATTGCAATAAAGAAAGCAAAATATATTTACATTTACAGTAAGTCTGTTCTTATTATTCTGACTCTAAGGGTTTGAAGATACGTTTAGGCTTTTGAATTCACATGCTCTGGATTTACAGTCAAAAACTCAAAGCCTGCACACAGCTGTTGCCATACAAGCTGCAAAGCCACCTACGGTTCTTGTCAAGCCTTCAATTAAAGGCAGAGCACCCCTCCTCTTGCCTGGGGCTGGTCAGCTGAGCACAGCACGTCAACACCAAACTTGGTGAAGATTTATCAGGCTGCCTCCTCACAACTGCTGGGGGAAGTAGGGTTACAGAAAACAGGCTTTCAAGCCCTTTGGTAAGGAAGAAAGCTCTTGCTTGCAGTAGCAAACATCCAGAAGACAAGCACAAAAAATATTACTTTACTTCCTGCACTGCTGGAAGTTTCTCAGGTGTGAAAGATGAGAAAACAGTGAACTGCTGGTACTCCATCTACCTGACACCATCCAATGGGTTTTAATAGTTCTGTCAATTTTGTTTTCCCCTTTCATGCCTATAGTTCTCGTTATTTTTATACATCCCTCCCAAATAAATATACCTACAAAGGGCTTAGAAACAAACCCATCAAGCATCTGTCCCTACAGATCCTAACAAGTGGGAGAGGAGTCCCCTCTGTTTTTTCCTGTACCATCAGGCAGGCCAGATCTGACTTGCAATTACAGGCTGGAATTAGTGATTAAGCAGATATTAGGAGCGAAGATTGGAAAGCTACAGTTAGCAGAAGGCTGGAAGGCAAAAATGAAATTGCAGTTCCAGACTGCGAGAGCCTGTCTAAAATAGAAACATTTGGAAGTTTCAATTCCTATGGTGTGTTTAGACCAGCAAAAAAAAAAAAGTAGAAAACCAGCACTCAGAAGGACATGCTCATCTGTCCCAGGAGCAGAGACATTGCCATCTTTAACAAAGCAGATGCTTCTGAATTCTGCACACTGTGGGCTGCCCTCTGCACCCAGCTGGACTACCAGCTAGGCAACACCCCTTCTGTCACAATCACCAAACAAATATAAATCTAGATTTCAGCATTCACAGTTCTCAGACTCCTTGAGAGCCCTCTTGTCCTTTAGACACCAAGAGGCTTCTAGGGCTTAAAGGACTTGAATATGCACTGCTTTGTCTTGCCATGCCAAGGATTCCTTAGTGAATGAAGAAAAGACATTAACTCCCTCCCTCTCCTCCCTGTGGATCACAAAGGGATGGACTAGACTAGAGAGTAGTGAAAACATCTGAATGGAAACTTTTTTGTACCAATTGGGTTTGTGTTCTTTCAGAGCTCTTCTTTTAGGAAAGCTACCGTTCCTAAATTTGGTTAATGAGATCTGTGTGTCATCATAAATTGATATAGTAATTATGAGAGATTAATCCTGTTCACATTGGGAAGCTGTGTGAGCTTTTTGATCTCAAGAGCTGTCTAAAAATGTGTTTATTCATGTATAATGCATCTGACAAGTGCTACAGTTGAGGAGAAGAGAATAATGAGACTGTATGAAAGACTTAAGGTTTTTTCTACCTTCGGTTTTACAGGGAGTGAGTTAGTTTGAAGCATTAATGGAGAGGTTAAATGTCCTGAATCCATAGCCTGGAACAAGCCCACACAGTCCTGGCAGTCATTGTAACCAGCAACAGGGTCGAGAGGACATGAAAATGGAAGTACAATTCAGACCAGAATGATTAGAAAAGTGAGCTTAAGGGAAGAGGGAAGTAGATGATTTTCATCCACACAGTACTGTACATTTCAACAGACTGTATCTAATTGGTAATTGAGGGACCACCATTGCATCTCTACAAGAAGCCAGTGCCTTGAAAGCTGCCAGAATGTTCCTGTGCAACTCTAACAAACAATTTTGTTTGTGGTTTGTCTGAGCAAGGACTAACATCCCTACCAGTTCTGTTTAGCTATTAAGTGCATTAGGTTTCAAGTGTGGAAAATCTCAGTGCTATCAATTGACAAGAACTCCAGTGTGTGCTTATGATACAGAAAACATGTCCAAGAAATGTGCTGTTGTTTTTGTAGGTTATTGTATGTGTTACAAGTGCTCTGACAGGTTCTTTCATCTTCCCAGTATTATTCAGATGATGCACATGTAGTGCAGCACCATTAAGTTTTAGGGAAAAGGGCCAGTAATTTTAGAATGATTCTGTGACATAAAGAATACAGCACAACATTTTTACCTCTGGCAAAAGAACACAGCTTGGGTTTTGGGACTTCAGTGCATTGTCATAATTGGAAGATTACATTACAAAGATCTCAAGGAAGGAAAAAAAAAAACCACACAGGCATTATCATTGTGTAGGGGTGAGGCAGGAGAGTCACTGAGCAGCATCACTGTGGCATTTACTCTGTGACAAAAATATTGTCTGCAAAAGGGGACAGAATGTCCTTTAAGTGCGTGTGCTCGTGGGCGATTTGATGTAGCTTCCCTGACAAGTGAAATTAGAGGATCTGGCTGTTGGAAGAAATTAAAGGATGTTTCTTGATTCAGAAAAGAGAATTTTCTCCAAATCACTTGCCAGCTCATTAATAGGAGCTTGATGTGATTTTCTGCAAATGTGACCTTAACCTCTGCACTTGTAGGTGCATCATTCAAAAGGAATTTATTCCTGCTCATTATTATGGGCTGGTAAAAGCATGTAACAAGGAAATTAAAGGATCAGTTGGCTCCATACTGGGGAAGAAAACCTAACAACTTTATTTAGGGATCCTTTCATCCCAAACTACTTCCTTCAAACTGTGTAAAAGCTAGTAGCTTTGGCTGCCTATCCACAGTGAGGATTTTGATGCAGGAATCCTTCTGCTTGACTCTCTAAATGTGAAAGAATCACCTGTACTTCAGGCAGGCCCACTGTGTGCACCTGATCTACCAAGCCCTGACAGACCCAAGCTAGGGATGAATTAGTAGTTCAAGTATTTCACATGGTGAGGGACAGAAGCTGTGCCTCAAAGCCACACCTGGGTGGTTTAAAACTGGCACCATGAATAACCTCTGGAGCTCAAGAAAAATAGCTAGTGAGGCTTCCTACATGGACATGGAAGTGCAGAGGCCCAAAGAGGGAGATGTTCAAAGTGAATTTTATCTGCAGAGGTTTGGGGGGAGAATTGACAGCACCATGTTACCTGATTCAGTTGTTTTCAAGGATCACAATTTGATAAACTCATAATTTAGGCGCTTTACTATGACCCAGAGGGAATGGAAAATCTGAATTTAAGAGTAAAATCTTAAAAGAAAGAAAGGAAATAAAAGAGAGGTGGTTTTAATAATTTTGTGACTCAGACTGTTAAACACCACAAGAAGCAACTTAAAATACAAGAGTCTAATCCACCCTAATACATGGCTGTAATTTTCCATCTCTCTACCTGAAAATTTAAAATCTGTATGAAAATTATTGTACCAGTGGGTTTCCCCCTCATCTTCCACAGCTTTGGAAGAAATAGACAGTATTTATGAGAGTAGAGTAGGTGGGTGCAGAATTATATTCAATGCACTACAGTATTCAGCTGAGAAATGACTGTGAGTCAAAAGTTTCAGGGCATTTAAGAACTGTAGAATATTGAGAATATTTTTGTTACCTCACAATTTTCTCATTTTCCTAATTTTTAAAAGTTTAGCCTGAAGGGGTTAACGTCAACTTTGCAAAAACCACCAAGGTCAGATATTTGGAACAGCAGCTATGACAACAGAAAAGCATTAATCAGCAGATGCTGCAGAAATAAAACAGTGCAGGTCTGGAAATGAAAGGAAGTTCTGCAGTGCAGCAGTGCCTCAGAGATGCTACAAGCAGCTTTTCTGCTGGAAGTGTGACTGGTGACATCAGCACCAAAGGATGCAGCTGAGATGCAAAACCTGAACGTCGGAAAAGAGCATCACCAGAGAACAAGAACCTTCCAGTCACAACCGTGCTGTGCCATTTTATTCGTTCAGCTCTTCAGAGGCTGGCAGTGCTTTAAATGGGAGGCCAAGCTGCTCTAAGTAGTGTATTTACAGCATCCTGCAAGGCATAACGTGAGTGATAATTGCACTCTGTAAACAGGATCATTAACACTCAGCCTACTAGGAGCTGCAACTATTCAGGACCTTGAGCTGAAGTGGAAGAGAAAACACTGATCTGATAAGGTTTTGTTAAGGTTGAGAACTCTCCCATACCATCTCAGCTGAACTCTATTGTGAGTATTGAGGTTTTAAGGAAGAGAGTAGCTAATGCTATATATGGAATTTGCTTAGTTCTCATTTAATTCAAAATACCTTAAGACTTCAGGGACTAAATTACCACTATCTGGCAGTACAGCTGTGATATTTACATGGCACATCACAACAAAACCCACAGTGTGAATGGTTCAAATGCAACCCTGTCCAGATTTGAGAGAGAGGGCATGGACAGAAAAGAGTGGAACTCATTTCCTGCAGTGATGCTTTATCACTACACAAACCCCGGAATGGGGTTCAGTGACAGCAGAATGTGCACAGGCTGTACTGCAGAAGAGGTTTAACTCTCTGAAAACAAAACAAAGGAGCACTATTAAATTATCTGCCTGTGGTAGGGAAAGGGAAGCAGTAACAGATAACCTTCTGCTATATTTTAGATTTAACAGCAGTAAAAAAACCACAACAAAACTACCCACATGACTCAGGACAAAACAGGAAAGTGTGTAAGTTTTCACATTTTACTACTACAGTCAATTATGTTTTATATGAAAACCGGTTTTTGTTTATATGCAAAATAGCAAAATTTAAAAAATGCACCCAGTCAGTCAGGTACCAGGTTGCCCAAAAGAGGAGCCTTAGACCAGTACCAGATCTCAGACACAGGAGGCTGGTTGCAACAAAAACTGCAGCAAGGATCAGCAACTCTCCCTTCTGAGTGGCTCATAAAGTGAATGACGCCACTTCACAAACACAAAAATGTGGGATTTTGAAGTATTATTTATATTGCCTAAGCAGATGTAACCTTGTAGCATAGCACAGAAAAGCATAGCCAGATGGTATGGCCGGTTTGGGACTATATTACATTTTCTAGGATTTCAAATGCTGGAGTGAGACAAGGATTCAAAACTTGGAACTGTTCAAGCAGCCCTGCTTAGTATTCTAAGCATGCAGCACTTAAATAATTCAAATTGGACTGCGCAATGCAGCGCCTTCTAAGCTGGGAAGTCAGCTGAGTGTTGTGCTCACTAGATTAGATAATTTGAGCATGGGAAGGGCATTGTACAGTGCAGTGATTTTCTTCCCCCCCCAGGACACACTGGAAAGCTGTTACAAATTGAGCTGTAACCATTGCAGGTACAGAGTGCTAACAAGGCTCACTCTATTTATTCACTTTTTAAAGAAAGTGTGTTATGTGGGTATCACAAAGCTTTCTAGAAAATTTTCAGTAGTAGCTGAGGTAGCCTAACAGCAGGGCTGGTCCTGACTCAGCAAGGCAGTGCACATTCAGTGACCTTTAAGAACAAGCTTCAATCTTGTGATTTCAAGAAGACTTAGCAATTCACTTGAAGTCCAGCCTGTGATTACATTTTTTAACAAAGAACTGGGCCTTGGCACATAATCAAGTTTTTTTAAACTCATGTCCCAGCATGGACACTGTTCAGCACTCCATGCTCTCTTCATTAGAGAAGTCACTTTTGTAGATGGAAGAAATTTGGCAAAAGTTAATTCAGATCCACACAATTATTAATTAAAACTTATTCCACGATAAAAGAATTATTTATTCACTGAGGTTTATTTTTCAATGGAGAAAAGAGGTATAATAAAGTGATGAAATCTGTGCAAAACCTCAACATCAGTTCTCACTTGCTGTCACAATCCCAGAGTAACTGGCATAAGATAGAACATCCTTTATGTTCCATTCCCACTGCATCCAACGGCAAACTCTCACTAGCTCCAACCACAAAGATTTAGGACATAAACTGGCAAGCATATTTAAATGTAACCACATTTTTTTTAACATTACCGTAGGGGTGCTCTGTTAAATGGGTACAAATCTGCAATGATTGATGTGAACTGAGGCTGAACACCTTTTATACAAACACCTTTCCACTGAATTGCCAAAGAAATTTGCTTTCAGCATTTATTGTTACTTCTGCTTCCCACGCACCTCAGATCTAGCAAAATACACTTGAGAATGGTTCAAAGGAGTTTTTATAAACTGCCCATGCTAATTGTAGCAGCTCTCACAGGCCTGCAAGAAAAAATTGTTCTTCTCCTTTCAAATCTTCCACTGTAAAATGAAGACGTCTTTTGAAGGTTTTATAGCCTTAGAAATGCCTGGAGACTGACATTTGAGAACAGTGATCACACAGGGGAAGGGAGCACATCTAGTGTATGGCTCCAAGGCAGAGATATGTGCACAGTGCTTCCTGAACAGAAAGAGAAAAATGCAGTTACCTTCAGCTTTTAACGCTGACTTGGCATGTCCTATGGCTTCCCATGGAGATGGAATATCTAGGAACACGGCATCTGCAATGTTTGAGACCCCAAAGCCATTTTTGCAGACATCCTGGTTGGTCACAGTGACCAGGTGCTCCACCCCGTGCTCCCGAAACTCCTCCCGCGCCTTCTCAGCCCTTTGCTGGTGGAACTCCACTGTGTACAGGTGCCCGGTGGGAGCCACTGTCCGGATGAGAGCATGGGAGAGGGACCCACTGCCTGTACCTAGGAAAGACAAACAACTCATGAAATTGAGTTTGTCACAGCCAAACATCACAACTAAAGTCTTCTGTATTCATCTCCCTGCTTGGAACACTTGTTCAAAACTCAAGTGAACACAAACCACTGGCTCAGCTCCTGAAAGAAAACAGTCCTTCCTTCACAAGGAGGGAGGGACTAGGTGTCCTAGGAAACAGTCTTCCGGGTCCTCAAAGCATTCATTACAAAATCTGGCAAACCCAGATCTGCTCTATCTCCCTGGAGTAGGAAACTAATGCCAAGGGTCAGCTATAGCTCTAACGACTGCCACTAGAGAACACGAGGAAGTAAATGCAACAGGAAAAATTCAGGAAAATTAACTGGAGAGGTTTTTTTCAAAGTGTCAGACTCTTCTAGGGTGAAAAGAGATTAAGGCAAATTTTAACGGATTTTCAAAACATTATACTTCACTAAACAAAGAAAAGATGTTGGCATGGCTCCGTGCTTGAAAATCCCATTAATATCCATGCAAACAAACAGCCTTCAGGATACAGTTTGCTTTGCCCAGATCTCTTAAGAGACATCCTCGGCTCCCACTGGAATTACCCAAAACTAAGGCGTCTTGGCTCCTTGCAGCCACACTGATCAAACACCTGTTTTCACAGGTCACACACATACACACCTACACAAGCTTAACTTAGTCTAACAAAATATATCACAAAATTGTACGTAACTACAATTACCACATACAAACAGGGACTGACAAGACAAAGATTTTTTTTTCCTTGTTTTAGTTTGATAATTTAGGAAACTTACTTTAAATGATCCATTGGCATATTAAATAGATGGATGACTAATAACAAAGATTTTCACTTAAGAAAACACCCATATACCAATTCCCATTGCAAATTAGTCACTCAAGTCACTCAAATTCAAAACCCCACAGCAAGCCCGAATTCTCCGTGTTTATTGATTCATAATCCTGTGCTTAGAAAACATTTCTCCTGTAGAAATAAAATCTATTTCTAGCTATTTCCAATGACTGTTCAGCCTGAGGCAAGTTCTTTCAGCTAGCATAAATCTTAAAAAACATATAAAGGACAGAATCTGAAGTACAGCAGCTCAGAAACAAGTAGAAAGGAAATTAATTAGGGGGCACAGGGGCTGGTACAGCCGCTTAATTGGTGCAGTACTTTCCATAATCATACAGGAAGTCTGAGTTCAGCGGCAGATCCCAGGTTCTTGCCCTCTAGTCACATAAGGGAGGAACACTGCTGTGGCACGGTATTTAATCCGACAGCTCTGAAAGGGGAGACATTCAGACGGTAAACAGAGCTCAGGGCCCGTGTTTGCCACCGGATGAAGCGGCTGCACCGCGGGATCGGCAGCGCTCCTCTGCTCCGCTCGGAGGGGGCTCTGACCCCAGCGGGCACACCGGCACCCGCCGCAGCTCCAGCAGGGCAGCTCGCACAGGCAGGGACGGAGGGAGGGAGGACCTACAGATTTTAGCACTGGCTTCAGAGAGGTCCAAGAGAAGAGAGAAACATTTACACACGTGTTCAATACAGTGAAAATACAGGCATTCAAGGTGGTATTAAAGCAAAACAAAGAAAAAGCAAAACACACCTATATGTGCATACATCAAAAACCACCCTGTCACAGCCTGAAGGATCTAAATGTCAGAGTGAACTTTTCCCTGGTCAAAGGAGTAACAGTACCACAGCAGCCACGTGGTTGTGAAAACTCAATGATATATGTGCATAACAAAGAAATAGTATTCCATTGATATGTTTTTAATGACAAAAGCAGGAACTATTGCTCACGGGATGCTAAAGACTGAAATTCTGCCTTTACATTTCATGCCAAAAGGGAGGATTACACAACTGAGAATTATTGTAAAATGAGGAAATTTAATTGTTGTACCTCTCAAATGTGTAGTGCTGCACACTTTCTGCATCTCTCTCTGCTAATCTGAAGGAGTGAACAAGCCTGGGCTGTAAGCAGAAGAGTGAGGCAGCTTGTGCATGTATCCAGTTTCCTTGTTCATATTCTTTTACATTTTTAATCACTTTCCTTTTAAATCTGCTCTTAAAAACACCACAGAAGATACCATTTGTCTTCTCCATAGAAAAACCCATTAAGAGTTTTTGGCTTCTTTTCTAAAACTCTTCTTTTATTCACAAACACTCCAAGCCAAACCCTGAACTAAAACCAAGATATTGGAAGTCACTATTGCAGGCGTATTACAGACAGAGCTTTTGTTAAACAAGGTTGCCAGGAATTATTTATTGTTGACTGGATACCACAAACATGAGAACAATACATATGTATCACATTTTAACATATCAAATTCTATCACATTAATATTATTAATGAGAGTATTTCTGAAGATGCTGCCTGCCTTCTCTGTGACAACACTCTCAAAACTGCAGGAAACAAGGAACAAGATGGTTATGAATCACCCACTATTATAAAAATCTCTCCTAGAAAATATATTCTGAACCCAGACATGTGACATGGTGATGACCCTTAACTCTCATGTGCCCAATAGATCAGCACATCTGATGTGATCCATTAATATGAGTCTGGCATGAGTCCATACCTGCCACAAGCCCTAAAGCCCGATCAGCACTGTATGCACAAGGCAGGGGTTCAACCCTATGTTTTGTGATGTTGTAAAAGGGGAAATTAGTGTTTATATTCACCTTCTTCCCTACAAATCTGCAACATTCAACATTTTTGTCCTCCTGCAACCATCTCAATTTCTCTTTGTCCTTATTTCAAAATCATTACTGATAAAAAGCAAAATATGACTCAAAGAGTTTTAGGCACCAGTTTGGAGTAAGTTCTAGTTGGGTACAAGTTTCCTAGGGAAATGAAATGTATCCTAGCATGATACAGAATTAGTCAGGACAGCAGCAAAACCTCAGGAGTACTACTGCAGACATAGCAGAATGCTACCAAACCAGAAATAGCATACCTGAATTACCTGTACACAAATTACCTGAACCAAAAAACTGGATACTCAAATATTAACATTTTGTATCAGAAGAGGGAAGATCAGAACTGGAACAACTTCAGTGGATTTTATTTCTCACAGAGGTGCAGTGAAATGTCTGTGTTCCTGATATGACCTAGAAAGCAGAAGGTAAGACAACTAGAACAACTAATTTATAATTTTTACACCAGGATGCTCCCTTTCTGACAGCCTGTACAATAAATAGCCTTAGAAACTCTTTGCTCTCTACCACAGGACAATGCCCACCTGACTACTATGTTTTAATCATGAATGGACTCTACAGAACAGAGGCAAAACAACAACAATTCAAACTGTACCAGAGACAACCTTAACAGCACAGCTGCTGCTTTAGAGCTCACTTAGGTGAGCACTTATGTCATTGCTAATTTCCACTTGGAAAATGTGATGCTCTTTTACATTGACTGTTCTGTGATCTCAAACATCTTAGTCAAAAAGCAGGCATCTGCATTGCAGGCATTTAATGAGACACCTCAGGGGCCCCAATATGCCACACTCAAAGCTCAACATCTGAGGAGGCAGCACTGTGCAGGGGATCAGCACAGTGTCAACTAGGAATGGGCTTCACTTCAGTCCAAAGAGAAGAGAGAAACATTTACACACATGTATTTAATACAGTGAAAATACAGGAATTAAGCTCCTGTGTTACACCCACGATTTAGGTGGCAAATGGCCCTGCACACTGACGCAGTATCCTTTCCTTCTTCTTGGGCTCAAGCACACAACATTCTCCTTCTCTGATACATATAAGGTCTAGGGGAGTGTTTTTGCCCCTCTCCCAAAACAAGCAGAACACTGCAGTTTTAGGATTTCAGTCCTAGCAAGTGGACACCTGTATAAAATACTCTAGCTCAGCACCTACTGATAGCTCCTTCTGATTTGCAGACAAGCAAGTACTGATCAGATGAACTTCTCAACTGCCCTGACCTCCAACAGATCTGTTCTTCTCACTCTCTGCTTATTCAAGTGACAGGTTTTCCACAGAGAAGCCTCCACACACCTCAGCCATCTTGAAACAATGACCATGTTAAAATAATTTCTCACCTTCTCTGAAGTTGCAGTGGACAGTATCTGAGCTGTTCAAAAATAAAGCATGTTATTTCA
Source organism: Hypocryptadius cinnamomeus (assembly GCA_013400635.1). NCBI lineage: Eukaryota > Metazoa > Chordata > Aves > Passeriformes > Zosteropidae > Hypocryptadius > Hypocryptadius cinnamomeus. The sequence goes on from VYZP01049920.1 coordinate 33,050, forward strand.
GCAGAGAATACTGCCAAAACTGAGTGTCACCATGGCATCGAGCAGAGTGTTTAACTGATATAGGATACAAAGTACATTTTACACTGTTTTCTGTTAGTCTGGTTTCCTTATTGCAAAGGGTATTTGTCTAATCTCCTGGAATCCTACCCGTGCCATAAATATAAGTGACCTGATTCTGTGTTCCACTACATTTTCTCTTTGCAGGCTATTGCTTGGCTTGTCTTCCCTAGAAGTTTCTCATCGTGGTGCTTCTTTTTAAAAAAGGAGCTACAAATTGTCATTTAGGATTTATAGATGTGTACAGCTGTGTGTAAGCAAAAGCATTTTGGAATAAAGCTGAATAAGCTCTTAAGTGCATAAAACGGTTCATATTGCTTGGAAACAAGAAAAAAAAGTATGCAAAGTGCTATTTAATACTGGGTCTCTAAAATATCTAGTAACATTTTAGGAGAACTTAAGCTTCTGATGCAAAATTTGGCTACCTAAGATATTCTGAAATGCGTAAATACAACAAAACAATGACAGTGTTGCTCTGTTTGTCTCCTAGCTACACCACTTAGCCCTAGCAAATAGTAAGATAGGTCATGAATCAGCCATGAGAACGGAAGGAGTCTCAAAACCAAGGGAAAATTAATCTTGAGACAGAGCTAAGAACTCCACAGCTAAAATCTGTCAAGAAGCACTGAACAGACAGACTGCTCACTCTACATGACAAGTTTGTGTAATAACTTATAATGAATACATGAAAAGATATTAAGCATTTGATGAAAATTAACCCAAATATCTTCCTGGGAAGATAGTCAAGGGTCCAAATCATGGTAACAGAGGTAAGACACAGGAGGAGGAGGGACAGAGAGAAGGAAGAGAGGGAGGGAGAGAATTTCATGGAGTGGAACTGATGGATGAAAGAGCAAACACCTAAGCAAAAAAGTTCACTTTGCAGTCAAGAAGTTCCCATGACAGAAAGTTAGCTTATCTGCCTATCTGTAATGGACACCCTGCTGAAGGCATTTTAATTTTAGGAAACAGGCTGGAGGACAGAGAGGGCCACTGCTCACTGACCAAGACTGAGGAGGTGAGGGAAGGATAGTAGGAAGGTTTTCAAGGCTGGCACTGCCTACAAAAGAATATAAAGAATTAATTTTTCTTTAGAGATTCAAGTGAAGAAATACATTTCCCTTATAGATTCAAAAGTCTGAACTTTTTAGAAAGGAATCTTTTACAGAATGGACATAATATGGTAAACAACAGGGTTAGGTTCAGAGCTGCACAAGAAGTGTACACGGTGGTCAGGTGAAATTACAAGATCAAAGTGAGTCCAGAAAGTCTGGAAACAAACACTTTAGGGTATGAACAGCACTCCTCATCAGCTACATGACAGCCACAAGCCTGAATACATTACAGTGATGCCTCACATGGTCAGAGATTTGGTTCATAGAATCATCACAGACTCACAGAATAGTTTGGGCTTAAAGATGTTTAAAGACTCTTTAGTTCCAACCCACCTGTCTGGGGCAGGGACACCTTTCCACTAGACCAGGTTGCTCAAAACCCATCCAGTCTGGGCTTCAGCACCTCCAGGGCATCCACAGCTTTTCTGGGCAATCTGTGCCAGGGATTCAGCACCTTCACAGTAATGGGTTTCCTCCTAATACATCTTTCAGTTTAAACCTATTACCCCTTGTCCTATCACTCAATGCCCTTGTAAAATTCCCTCTCCCCAGCTCTCCTGCAGCTCCTTTAGGTACAGGAAGGTGCTATAAGATCTCCCTGGAGCCTTCTCTTCTCCAGGCTAAACAAGTCCAGCCTGTCTCCATAGGGAAAGTGTCCAGCCCCTGCTTATCTTCATGGCCTCCTCTAGACTTGCTCCAATAGATCCAGATCTTTTTTACTGCCCCTCTGTTGGGGGCCCCAGCACCAGATCGAGCCTTGGTGTGGCAAGAGAATGTTGTGGTTTATGACATTTGTACTGATGAGGCTTCCTAATACTTCAAGAGGTGCTATACAAGGATCAAGTTTTCTAATTCTTCTCTCACTCTAACCTGAACAGCTGCTAAGAGGTAGATAAGGGAGACATTATAAAACACAGACATAATTAGTTTGGGCACATTCCAGAATCAAATTAACTTTGATCTGTACTTTACACTAAAAACAGAACTGCAAACAATTTAGATATACTTATGACACAAAAATAATGAAGACATGAGCAGTATTTGTCAAAAAGTCTATAAGCACTTCAGAAGAGTCATAAGCATACAGCTGACTTGCTGGGACTCCACAACAAACTCTTAATCATTTATTAAGTATCCATTAATCATTAAGTCCTCATTAATTTTTTACGAGTGTACTCTTTAACAAAATCTATACCCAGGCTGTGAGTTTGAAAATTTCATAATTGTTTTTGAGAAGCTCTAGAGTAAGGCTGGGTGGCAGCTCCTGTTACTCCTTCTCTGAGAAACCATGAGAACCCAGAACACTGCTCTCAGTCTTCAGAAATCCAGTCCCTCAGCTCAGAAACCCATTGCTGTGTAGCAATGAATAGGGTTTAGCAATTTTTAATTTGGAATTTAGCTGAAGGGAAACAAAAAACCCAATTAACGTTTTTGCTCACGTGAGTCTGATTTTGTGAATGCTGAAGGATCACTGGGATGGTGGTTAAAGTACTTTTGACTAAATTATGTTCTGTCTAAATACTACACTCCATTGAAGCCAAAATATTTCTGAGATTTATCAGATTAAATGAGATTTCACATGCTGTACTATTAAGACAGGCACTCTTTTACATCTCACCATGGAGAGAGAACAGTAAAAAAGTCTTGATCTGTGGGGACTGGAAAGAAGAGGATTTTGCTTGGAAAAAATATTTTAAAGGTTTCATATTGGTTCCAGTATAGTATTAAAAATAAACATGAACCCCTCAAAATCAGCTGTCAAATACAGAAAGCCTAGCCTGGGAAGCTGATTTGGAGAGTGGGGTGAGACAGAAGAGAAAGATTGAGCCTCTTCCTTTATCTAGGCATTGCTTGCACATGCAGTAAATACAAATGGGATTATTAGTTACCTGACAAGAATGAAACTTTCATACTATTGGGCCACTCACAGCAGATATTTAAGCAGCTATTTTGAGTATCATAATTTTGGAAAGATAGGGCTGTTAAAAACTGTATCCAAGTGCGGAATTTCTTAGAGCAGGGACCAATATTTAAAAAATATCTTAGCTCTAGTAACAGTGCTAAGAGTTTTAAAACTCAACAAACCTTTATAAATTAGAAATTAGCAGAAGACAGGAAAAGGATCATATTCCTACACCTCTGTCATGAAACATCAGGTAGATGCAGAGTCTCCTTATAGCCTCCTCAACAGAGTATGCCTGGGTCATTTTAATTATGCATGTGCTGCTGACAAGCTTGCTCTTTATGTGTTTAATAAAGATGATTAAACATAGTAAAAACTATTATTAATATGTTTGTATCTTTTAGGACAAATCATGATTAATCAATTTAAACTATATCATTAAAGTGACATAAAATGAATCCTTCTGGTTATTCTACTCCATTTTTATAATCACATGCAGAAGATCATTTATATTCACAGCATTTCAACACGACACAGAAAGTATTTCCTCTTACTTTTTCAATAATTTCTTCTCACAGTTGGGGAGACCAATTAAAAATTCTGCTAGCTTTCAACAGCTAAATACAGGACACACCTCTACAGCTGAGTTAGTAAGACAACAGGAAAAGAGCCCAGCATGTTTTACAGAGCCTGCTTTGCTAGTTCATACAGCAACTGTAGATCTAAGTTCAAATAATAAAAAAGACAGACCTCTGTGCTAATTAATGCTTAAAACACACCTAAACTTGGCACCAGCAGGAAGCAGACTCAGGTTTTACTATACCAGATTTCCTGTCTTGTTTCTACTCATCACTATTGGGCTGGTTCTGTCTAGCCCACACAAGGCTAATCTAGAGCTAATGATTTTGGATCACCAAACACCATAAAATTTAGGATGGCACCAAAGCAGGCTACATCACCCCACTGCAGGCTCCACCTGTCAAGTTTTTAATTCAAAGTAAATCTGCAGTAAGGTCTCTTGCTTCAAGGTTAGCCAGATGGATTTATTATAGTATTCTTTCTTTGTAAACAGTGAACCTTGCAAGCAATACAAGCATAACTATAGCTGTAAAACTTTGCCTGGAAAGCTGAAGTTGCAATACATTGTCAGCACAAGCATTAAAATGAACCTGGGGACAGTTTCCCCTCAGCAAAAAGGATTGATTTGTGGCTATGACCTTTGACTCACAACATTTTAGGAAATCACCAAGTGTTTCCATTTCTTCGCTGTTTAGATAAGCAAGAGATTAAACATTTTCATCCTCCCTAGGCACCTTTCATATTATTGAAAATATTTTATATACAGCTCTGTACATTTGACTAGTCTGAGTGAGACAGGACATGGAGCAATTCCAATCTCTTCCCCCTGCCCCACAAATAATTTGTTGTTTATTTTTCCCATCCTGTCTAAACATAGCAGGGAGGGGAAGAGCTGATGAATACAGAAACTTCCCATGACAAAACTAAAAACGTCTGATCGTCCTGCAAACCAAATTAGAAACTCACAGGACGCAGCTATTTTCACAGTATCAGAGGCTTCTGCACAGGGCTTTCCCTGCTTCAAGTGCTGCTGTACAGCAACCAGCTAAACACACTGCCTGGTTCTCAACTGGGTGCAGAGATAAGTGCTGTCTCAGTTGTGTTGGAAAGTGGTCATTATGCCTGAAAAGCTGCCCAAAATTATGCATGAGTGGGAACAGGAAATGGTAAATGTAAGAAAGCACAGTGCATCACAGCCCTATAATGCTGATCCTTTGCCATATCTATGCTTGAGAGGGAGGTGTATGAAACTGCTTCAAAAAATGCTCAAACAGCCAGAAAAAACAAGGACAAACTACCTCAGCTGCTATTTCTCCAAACTACAGAGATTCACTCAAATGAAGCAAGCCTCATACTGCCTGTAGTAATAAAGTCATGAAGACATTATTATAAACTCTATGTAACCAAGATAACATTTATGTCAATTTTCACTCCTTACTGCCAAATTAAGCAAAAGCATGAAAGCTGTAATAAATTAAATCAAATTTAGAAATAAAACACAGCCCTGTGATGAACACATCATCCATTGTTTTTAATCAGTGATTTTGCACGAGGTTGTGGTGCTACAAGTAGATTACACTTGGGAAAAGAAGAATGAAATTTATGTACTTACACGGTACCATATATAAATACTGCCAATTTATTTCTCTTATTAGTTCAACACCCTATCACCAGAGTTTCTTTTACCAGGTTATCTCAACTACATCCTCTGAAACTGCAAATTCAAAGCCTGAATCTTGATTTAAATAATGTATTTACAAACATTTTTAAGTAGTTAATAACAGTTTTAGAAAAGGGAAATTAAAATGTCTACATGTTTTTTCTAAGAAGATGAATGAACCAAACACATGCTCAGAGGTATACCCACATAACTGAGGCTGCACACCTTGGCAGCATCAATTTTTCAAGAAACAGCAGCTGATAACGTGCACATGATATAGAATTCTTCAACATGTGGGCAGGGAAAATTCCATCACAGTGGAAAGAAAGTGCAACTTTTTACAAAATACAAAGAAAACCCTGGTTTTTAAATGAAAGTGTTGGTGTTAATTCCTAATAAAGGATTTCAACACAGTAATTATTACCTGATTCACATACTATGGAGCCTGGCTTCAGTTCCAACATCATGGTGATTATGGAGATGTCAGTGGAATACAGAATCTGCGTCCTGTGCGGGAGATTCATGGTCCACAGTTCTGGAGTTGGATGAAGAATGAACACCCATCCTCCTTTACTGCAGGTCACTTTGGAGCCATACTTCTTGCCTATGAGGTCTGTGGAATGCCTGATGACCCCGTACTTAGTCTGTGTTACAGAGCCATGCTGCACTTTCACAGGGAACATGGACTCGTGGCCCAGGAACACAATAGCCGTGTCACCATCCTTTATTGTATCTCCATATTCAACAAAACTCATGGTGACAATCTTGTACTTGGCTGATGATTGTCACCTAGAGAAGAACAAATATGTCAGGAGAGTTTCACAGGACCACGGTGGAGCTGAACCTACAGACATAAAACCAAGTAATTTAATTTTCTCCAATACAGAACAAAACCACACTGTGCAAATAAGATGCTAGCAAGAGAGCTCCAAGAAGTTCAGGGAGCTGCTCTCCACTGTACTCCTGATCCAATTACAATCAATGGAAGGATCCCACAGATTTGAAAATAACAAGTATTTTTCTTGGTTTATGGTACATTTTAAAGAAAAATCAGGAAATATATTATAATTTACTCAGCCTGCTCCAAAATGCTACTGCAGGTTAGTACCAATTTCAGCACCCTGTTCAATTACAGTTCCTGAGCACTCAGAGCATGTTATTAAGTTTAACTTCTATTCCCATCTTCTTGCTTATTTTTGATGATTTACAACATAAAGACATTCTGCTACTTGCCTGGACCTCAATCACCATCTATTAGGACCACTAACAAAAGTATACTTGAAAGTTTTCCAAATGAACGTTTAGAGATAGGCTAAGGACATTAATTTATGCATAAACTTGACTAACTACATGGAAAAAGAAAAGAATATTGTGGCCTTTAGTTTGCCATTGGGGGTGCAAAGTAATTGTCTGGGAAGTGATCTCTGCTCCAGCTAAATGTAAACAACCACTTGCAGGTTAATGCCAAGAGTTGAATCACTTCAGCCCCATGGTCTCAGAGCTGTTTTAGAGAATTACAATTAAATTTTGATAGCTTTGAGAAGACAATCTAGAAATCAGAAGGCAGCTTGCAATGAAACCTGACATTGCCTTTCAGATAAAGCAGCTAACTGTCTAAGCTGCAGGTTGATCAGTTCATGCAAGAATTGCTTAATGAAGTAACAGGGATCCCAAAGTTAGAAACTTAAAGACTATGACAGAAGGCTTTGAAAGTCAGATTTCTGGTACACCATCCCTGGCAGAATCAAAAGCAGTGTTACTTTTAGTTTCAGAAAAGTTACTGAATTCCAGAACTTTTGTGTTGAATGTTTAAGAGTTTGGTCCTGCTTCATCATTTCAATTAAAAACATTCAGTTCTCAAATGTAGTCTGGTGTCTGTAGTCTGGTTCCTGCCTGGAGCTCCATGTAGCTCAACTTGCTGTTAAGCAGCTAGATTTATCATTTTTCCACTGCAGTCACTGAGGTTGATAAACAGATGTGCTTGTGGCTGAAACTTCCAAAGCTTATGACATGCTTATTGCATAAGGTGTTCAGATGCCAAGGCAGAAGAGACTTGTCTGGACATCTGGTGAAATAGTAAGAAGGGCATCTCATGAATTCAGAAATGTACACATAAAGGACTTTGTGAGATAGAACAAATGTTGTCTTTTATAGCTCGCACCCTATGATTATGTTCATGTCTTAACCTTTCATAAATGACACTTAAGAGTTCTCATTCTAGATACTTTTAATGCAGTGCAGTTTTCAGCTCTCACAAGTGTCATCAGAAAGGACCTCGAATGGAATCCATTTCTTTCACAGTATTTACTGCAGTTACACCCATGTGCAAAAGAATCCTGTAGCAAGCCTGCAGGAACACTGAACAAATTCCTCTCCCTTTGATTACACCAACTGGCTCCCAGCTTCCTTGCCTCCCTTTGAGCCACTACACTTACCAGAGCTAATAGCCACAGCAGTGAATCACAGAATCTTTAAGACTGGAAGCGACCTTTAAGATCATCAAGTCCAGCAGGTCCATCCATATCAGTGCATGCTGACATCCCAAGTGACACATCCCTTAGGCTCAAACCTCACCTGCTACATTATATTCATACATTTGGGGTATAATTGGCATCTGTGAGGAACTTTGGAAGTTTCTTTGCCTCGCCCCCTTGTCAAGGAGCACAGTGAGCTACCACCCCTTCCAGTATTCTCCATTGCTGGCAGTGCAGAGGTTCCCGCACTGTTTCGTTTTCCCCGGGCAGCACGCAGGGGATTCCTGCGGCACCGCTCTCGCCACGCGGTGTGGGGGGAATGGCGGTGGGGGGAAACTGAGGCGGTGCCCCCTGACACGGGGTCAGGACTTCTCTCTGGGTTTGCCATGGCTGCAGCGACCTAAACCCAGCGCCCCAGGGGGATCCCTCGCAACGTCACACATAAAAGCACTAACGTGATTCTGTGCTCCATTCAATCACAACCCAGGCACACATCTCTCTTCCCTGATGCCCCTGCCCCCTCCTGAAGCCTGCCTGCTTGGCACGGGGGCAGGGGAACCTCCCGCAGACGAGGCAGGCACAGCCCCCTCCCTGCCCAGGCGCACGCAGGCTGGGGAGCCGCTCCGTGCCCCCGCTCAGAGGTGACCCCGGTGCCAGGCTCCCCTCAGCCCCCTTCCGTAGCCCGAGGGCGGTGATGCGGCTCCTGCACCCCAGCAGCGCATCGGCCCGTGCCAGCGGACCCGGGAACTTCAGCTGCGGGCAGGTGAGAAGCACGGACTGGGCAGGGAAGGGGTGAGAGGCGGCATTGGCCTGCGGGAGAGCAGCGTTAACCAGTAACGGCCCCGGGCGGCCGCTCCGCGGGGCAGGAACGCCCTGGCCCCAGCGCCCCGCGTCCCCGCGGGGACGGTTCTCCCCGTGCCCCGAGCGCTTTACCTCCCCAAGCCCGGCCCGGCCCGGCTCTCCTCACACGCGGAGCCGCCCAGCGCCTTCTTCCGCCTCGGTCGCAGGCTGCTGACGCTCCCACCGCCTCCGCCCCCGCCAGCCCTGCCTGCAGCCGGGGAGTCGCTGCCGCTTCTGCCGGGCGAGATCAGACCTAGCTCCTGCAGCGCTTCTGAGGCGCCCGTTTCCCTCAGCCCGTCATGCCCACAGCTCCATCAAGGCACCCGTTCCCCTGAGCCCGTCATGCCCACAGCTCCATCAAGGCACCCGTTCCCCTGAGCCCGTCATGCCCACAGTCCCATCGAAGCATCCATTGCCCTGAGCACACCTCAGCCCCTTCGAGGCGCCTGTCCCCTGCAGTCCCCTGCTGACCGCCCCCGCCCCGGCCTGCTGCTGGGTCCTGAGGAGTGGGGACGGTCAGTGACCACCCCCAGCAGCCCCCCCAGGCACCCCGGTGGGGTGCTCCTGCCTCGGGCCTGTCAGTGAAACTTGACGGGTCCCAGTGGGTCACTGGGAACAGCTGCAATGGGGACTGATAGCCCCAGTGGGAACTTGGCGTTCATCACCTGTTGAACGTGTAGGGTGTCTCGACGGCCATCGCCAGCAGGGCTGAAGCCCCTTCCCCAGGGAATGACTTTGCCATTGGCAGACCTGGGCCTTGCCTCCATGGCCCCCAGGCAGACAGCTTCCAGAAAGTTCTGCATGCCCTTCCCCCTCAGGGAAAGGCAGCTCGAGGCCAACCAAGCTCTTCACAGGGGTTTCATAAGGCTGCAGGAGAAACCACACTGTGGGCTCAGAAGCAGCAGAATTGTTATCTAACCCTCTAACAGCATGGTACTAACTCCTACTTCTGTCTCGTGTTTAGGATCGAAGTGATGTGGAGAGCCCTGCCTGCCCTGGTGGTACGGGGGCTGTAGTCAGGAGGCAAAGAGGAACAAAGGAGGAGAATATTGCCTCATCTTCTGCTCACAACAAGCCCAGGCCACCTGGCATGGGAGCAGTATGGGCATAGCAGGGAGCATGTGAATCACCTTGGACGTGCAGGTAGTGTTCCCAGCTAAATCAGATAACGCTCTGTACTGTGCTGCATTCACCAGTAACCTGTAATACACAATAATGGAGAAAAAGTCATCCTTTCACAATCACAAACCCAGTAACGGAGAGCTGTTTAGATGATGATCTGTGATTTTTTAAATTAATGTGGTTACGCTACGAATAAGGGATTTTTTTCCCATTACCTTCAGCGAGAACATATTTTTTGTTATGGTGTTGACCTGCCCATAGCATAATTGCAGTAGTCTTTGTTAGTTATGAAACTCTTCTCCATCTAATCTAAACATAATGTATGCAGTTTCAGAGGTTTCTTAAACTGCAAACTCCTACTCAGCTGTTTTTCTGACTGGCAATCATGGGTCTACTGTGCCTTTATATTTGCACCCACTTTGTTTAATTTTCTGTCATTTTTAGTGTCACTGGTTATATTTGTCATTGTTTATGTTCTCATGTCCTTTCTTTCCCATGATGGGCTGCTGTTCAGATCACTGTGGACCTGACTGTGTGCAAGATTGAGACACTCAGCAACTCCTCATTTCCATAGGCACTCAGCTCACTGGAAACAATCAGTAATTTTCAACAGCCTGCCTAAGCAGTGAGAAAAAATACACCAAGGATAATAACTAAGCAAGTACATTTTAAGTGATAAATGGGAAGAGAAGTTTCATTTGACAAGTTAAGCAGATGGAACTATGGCCAATTTCTTTAATCTACTGGAACATGAGTGTTATGTTTAATTTTCAAGTGGTGTTTAGTTGTAGATTAGGAATTGGAAACAATTCAGTTGTTCACAGCAAACCACTTTCTCTTGTTGTTTCCTAATTTGGAATATCGTTCTGTGTTTCCAAGATGATGTTTATCCCCTAATTTTTCAGGTTCATATTATGTTCACGCAAGTAATTTCAGAAGACACATTCACTAGCTAACACTCATCTCCTCTTGCACTTGCACACCACACAACATTTATAATTAAGCCTCTTAGGAAGTTAGCTGCGTGGCCCTTGATTAACTTCCCTTAATTTTTCATTGTTAAAGCTCAGTGCCAAGATCTCTGGAGTAATCAGCCCACCCTCCCAACTAGAAATGTAGCATATAAATCAGTATTCACTAAGATACCATCCCAGCATGGAAAGTGAGTATTGGTGCCTTTATCACAGTCTAACAGGCCATACAGGCTTATCCAAAGAGTGTTTCCCAGCAGATGAGGCAGATAAAGCAGGTGATCAGAGGCTGTTGACACAGGGCACAGCATCTGTAATTAAGTCACTAGGGAAGCTGGCACGGAATGCTGTGACAAAGATAGGATCCAATTTACACACAGCTTTCAGCAAATCTTTAAATGCTGTCTGAGTAAAACCCAGCCACTTCTGACTTACTGCATGCTAGAAATTTGTCAAATAGTGGTGAGAAGAGGGGGGTAGAGGATGCATTGTTTGTCAAATGTGTAAATTGGATATATTTTAGTGATTTTGTGTTCCTTACTCTCTTTCCCTGTCACCCAGGTTCCGTGAAGAAGAGGTGTGTGTTTGTGTTGGAAGTGCTGTAATATTTGGCAGACTGAGACTTCTACCTGCTCACCATGACTGGTATTCCCTGTTCTGCAAGACTGGGAGAAAAAGAGCATATGCAATGAAACGGATCCTTGGATTTTGGATCTTGAGGTGACCTTGACTCCACAAGTCTCTGGAACAATTAAACTACAGAACAGTTGATTGCTTCTTTGTTTGTGTGGCAATAGACAATAGAATTAGATAAAAGGAGCCTTCAGAGCCTACCCTGACTGGCTTTTTTTTTATTTTTGTGCAGATATGCCATAATGTAAAGAAAAAAAATACCATAATGTAAAAAAATGGTTTTAGTATGTTTCTGTTTCAGATTAAGAATAAAATATCCATGTTTTACATTTTAAAAAATCCACAATCAGAATTATGTTTGTAGCTGAGGTAATCCAGTAATATTACATTTATGTTGTAATTTACTGAGGACTCTAGGTACAATTTTACACTTATAATAATTTAATACTTGTATAGCCATGCATTATTTGCAATTTACACTATTCTGAAGCATGAGCATTGTGTGAAACTATTTGTGTGTAGGGGAAGACTTTGTGAGGTTAAAAGTGCAGAGGAGACCAAGAGAGAGGATTTGTTCTTTGATCCGGAAGCCAAGAGACCGGACTTGCACAGATGCTGAGCCCTTGGCTTCTCCTGCAGATCTGTATACTCAGCATCTCCGTCTACCAGACCTGGAATAACTCGGAAATCTGGATGGCAGCCAAACACAGCACATTTTTATTTGAAGCAGTCTAGGCTTTTTATTTTGCAATGATTTCCTCTATATGTATATTATTATTTTTAAATCCTAAGCAGCTCTGTAAAGTGCACATGCTTCTTGTTGTTAGGGTGAGGGTACTGGTCATGGTGCTGAAAGGAATGTGATGGTGAAAGAGTTTCAGGTGATGTCTCCTGACATTCACAGCTCATGTCAAGGAAAGCAACTCTGGAACTCAGATCTGCACTCTCATGGATAAATACACTCTGTTTGGACAGGAGGATAAACATGGGTTCTGCTGTGAGAAACACGTCAGAGAAAGATAAAGATACTATTATGTAAAGGTGAAAGTCAAATCAAGATACTCATTCACATTGTTAACATATTATTATTTCTGCAAACAGCAGGATTCTTAGCTGCATCTTAGCTTTGGGACAAACCTGCTCATTCCTACAAAAAGACCAGTGTGAGTCACTGTTTTTGTGAATTTCAGGTGAGCTTTAGATGGGTCAGATCCCAGAGTTCCTGTGCCTATCTTTAGCAGGAAATCACCCTCTCTCCAATAAAAGCTGAAGAATTTAATTTATTTTTTTTTGGCACATGACAAGAGCAGAGGATTCACTGCGATTTACACAATCACCCTACTTCCTTTCAAATTAAACTGTAAAACGAGCCCACGGTTTCGCAGGTGCTGGAGGCGAGGTGCAGGTCCTCCCTCTGCAGAACCAGGCTGCCGGGGGCTGGGCGCCACATCCGCAGCCGCCTCAGGGCTTTCTGCCAGCTCCGGGCCCTTGCCACTCACAAGGCTGACAGCACGGCCGGTCCGCACGCTACATAACCCTTATTTTGGCATGATGCTTTATCACACCCGCGTTTGAGCCCTCGACCAAGGTGTTGGCAAAGGTGTGAAGCCTGCAACCAGCCACGTTGGTGTGCGGTGGCACGCCTTGGCCGGTGGCACACGAGCTGGATTCCTGCCCTCACGCCGGCAGTAACGGACGCGGCCGGGGCCGGGGCCGGGGCCGGGGCCGGGGCCGCCTCAGCGCCGCGGGAGCGGCCNATGGCGGCGAGCGCGGGCCCGGCCGGCGGTGCAACGCCCGCTCCGCCCGCCGCTGCGCGGCCCAATGGAATGAATGGGCTATAAATAACGGCCAATGGGACGCGGGCTTGCGCTGTATATAAAAGACGCGCGGCGGGGCCGCTGGAGCTTCATTCGGGCTCGGGCAGTGCAGTGTGGGCAGGGCCGTGGACGTTCTTGCTGTAGCTGCGAAGCCCGCGGTAAGTCCCGGGGCAGCCGAGCTGTTCTGCAACCTTAAAACAAAGGATTTGATTTTTTTTTTTCTTTTTTTCTTTTCTTTTTTTNTGCCCGCTGCTGCAGCGGCTGCTCCGCGCGACCTTGGGCGCGTCCCCTCACCCGGGCGGTGCCCCGGCAGGCGGGAGAACCCGCGCCCCTGCGGCCGGGCTGGTGGGGACGGGCCAAGGCTGGTGGAGGTGAAGAAGTTATTTTCTTTGCTCCTCCTTGGAGCTTGTGGAAGGTGGCGTAGCAGCAAAGGTGTGAAGGGCGCGGGTGGAACGTGAGCCAAGGTGACCTTTTGGGTGCCTGGCGTTCCCCCGGGCGGTCCGGAGGCTGCCAAACCCCCCGTGATAGGCTTCCCGTCTTTCTCCCCTAGTGACTGCGGTAGGGTTAGCCATGCCCTTCTCAAACAGCCACAACCTCCTGAAGATGAAGTACCAGCCTGAGGAGGAGTACCCTGACCTGAAAGCTCACAACAATCACATGGCTAAGGTGCTGACCCCGGACCTGTACAAGAAATTGAGGGATAAACAGACTCCCAGTGGATTTACCCTGGATGATTGTATCCAGACTGGGGTTGACAACCCAGGTAATGGGATTGTTAGGTCTGCATAATGATCTGTTCTCCCTCCTGACTGGAAGTGCTTCTTGACAATGCTTGGGAACCCAAAGTTCTCAAGCTACTGAGGGACAAATCTAAAGCATTGAGAGACTGCTGTAAAGGCATGCCTCTTTTGGGAGGCCATGTTTCCATCAAGCTATGTTTCATGCTGTGATCTGACATATCAATTCCCAGACACTTCAATTATGTAACTGCTCTGCTAAATACTTTCAATCTGAAGAGAAAAAAAAAAAAGTCAAACCAAATTCATTCTAATTATAACTCATCTGGGGAGAGGGGGGGAAAAGTCAGTTTACCTGGCTGTCTTGGTCTCTTCCTATTCCAGACTGCTTACGTGATGTTTTCTAGCACTTCTATGAAAAAGGGGGAGCAGATGTGTTTATGTGTTAACATTACAGTATTTATTTTTACTCTAGCAATATCAAAATGGCCCAACTAAATAATCAGAGGCTGCCTCCTGATGAGGAGTATCCGGACCTGAGCACCCACAACAACCACATGGCCAAAGTTCTAACCCTGGATTTATACAAGAAACTGAGAGACAGAGTCACGCCCAGTGGCTTCACCCTGGATGATGTCATTCAGACTGGGGTTGATAATCCTGGTAAAATGCATTGAGAATGTTCCGTGTGAACCAGCTGAAGTAACTGGTGCTTTTGAATATGGTGACTTAAAACTAATCTTGTGGAGGTGGCATTTATGA
>VYZP01049920.1:47818-102823 GCA_013400635.1 Hypocryptadius cinnamomeus
GGCTGAGGAGGGGCGCGAGGGGCGGTGCGGGGCAGGGGCGCAGCCGGGGCGGTGGGCGCGGGGAGCGGCGCAGGTGCTCGCCGGGCTGGTTGGGCTCTAAAACCAGATTAACCCGGTATTTAGCAGGGTAGTTACATACGCTCGCCCCGTCCAGGTCCCTTGAGGGAGCCTTCTGTTGTGTAAGGGCTTGTTGGATGCTGCCCTCCCCTCCCCGGTCGGGAGCAGCCGGGTGTCCGCGGACGCGGAGGGCGCCGTCGCTCCTCCGGCTCCCCTCGCCCTTCAGCGGCGAGAGGAGGCGCGGCCGCGCACCGAGGGTGCGGCGGTGCCGCCCCTCTCACCTGCCGGCCGGCCCGNCAGACTCCCAGTGGATTTACCCTGGATGATTGTATCCAGACTGGGGTTGACAACCCAGGTAATGGGATTGTTAGGTCTGCATAATGATCTGTTCTCCCTCCTGACTGGAAGTGCTTCTTGACAATGCTTGGGAACCCAAAGTTCTCAAGCTACTGAGGGACAAATCTAAAGCATTGAGAGACTGCTGTAAAGGCATGCCTCTTTTGGGAGGCCATGTTTCCATCAAGCTATGTTTCATGCTGTGATCTGACATATCAATTCCCAGACACTTCAATTATGTAACTGCTCTGCTAAATACTTTCAATCTGAAGAGAAAAAAGTCAAACCAAATTCATTCTAATTATAACTCATCTGGGGAGAGGGGGGGAAAAGTCAGTTTACCTGGCTGTCTTGGTCTCTTCCTATTCCAGACTGCTTACGTGATGTTTTCTAGCACTTCTATGAAAAAGGGGGAGCAGATGTGTTTATGTGTTAACATTACAGTATTTATTTTTACTCTAGCAATATCAAAATGGCCCAACTAAATAATCAGAGGCTGCCTCCTGATGAGGAGTATCCGGACCTGAGCACCCACAACAACCACATGGCCAAAGTTCTAACCCTGGATTTATACAAGAAACTGAGAGACAGAGTCACGCCCAGTGGCTTCACCCTGGATGATGTCATTCAGACTGGGGTTGATAATCCTGGTAAAATGCATTGAGAATGTTCCGTGTGAACCAGCTGAAGTAACTGGTGCTTTTGAATATGGTGACTTAAAACTAATCTTGTGGAGGTGGCATTTATGAGCAGACTACAGAATTGTAGCTCTGTAGCAGAAGGAGCAAAAAACCAAAGCATGCTTGCTTGCAGCAAAGCATGATTGTTTAGACATAAAGTTCTATGCAGTGATCTAAATTAGCTAGTCAAATTAGATGTGCTGTGCAAATTTGTCCTAAACCAAGCTTTACAAATGAGCATGGTTTAATGACAATAGCTATGGGTTTCCATAGCACTGCATTTGACAAACTGGATGAAGTGTAAAATGTAGGGTCTCTCCAAATGTTTCTATGTAAGAATGAACTTCTGAGTGACTAGACTTGCCACTAAAGAACTTGCCTGGTTAGTGCTGCACTGGAGTACAGCCAAATGTCACCCAAACTTAGTTCTTCTGACTTTATTACCACTCCAGGCCATCCCTTCATAATGACAGTAGGATGTGTGGCTGGTGATGAAGAATCCTATGAAGTGTTCAAGGAGCTCTTTGATCCAGTTATTGAAGACAGGCATGGTGGCTACAAACCAAGTGATCAGCACAAGACTGACCTGAATGCTGATAACCTGCAGGTATAAAGTTTTGATCAATTACAGATTATTGGTCTGAGGACTGTAAAGTTGTTGGCAGCTGCCTAAGCTGGTTGCTCAGGCTCTGTCCCCTTGCTTCCACCGAGCACGGACACTTGGGCTGTCAGTCTGGTGCAGTCAGCCTGAAGAGCTTGCTGCTGTGGGATGTCAGTGGCTGGGCAGCTTGTGTGCAGCAGGAGCTTTTTTCAGGTGCTGCTGCAGCGTGGGTTGTGCCAAACACCTTCAGTGTGTGTTTCCGTGAGCTGTGGGCTCTTAACAGTCAAACTAAACAGCACTGTCCTGGAAGTCAAGGACTATCATAAAACTTAAAAACTTTCTTCTGTCTGATCTTGGATCTTAATTACCAGCTGATGGTGTCATGCTATCGAATAAATGTTTTTACAGCTAGGAGTAGGGATTCTTAATCATTTTATGGATTTTAAATGTTACTGTAAACTAAACTCTGGGAGTTTGTAACTCCATATTGATTTGCTAGCCATGAATCATATTGAGAATAAGAGACTTGGGAGAACAGTAATGAATAATTCTCATTTGCAAGAATAAACACGTACCTAAAGAAGGTTTTGCCTGATTTTGATATCTCTAGATTGCAAATCCATAAGGGATAACAGAAGCCCGGACACAGTTTGAAATGGACATGGAACTGATGTTCTGGTCATATTCCTGTGTTCTAGGACTACTTAGTAGCTGTAGCCTTGACTTCAGAGCAAGAGTTGTGCTACACAGATACTTGATGTGATGCTGAAGAAAGTAGCCCTGAAGTGAGGCACTGGCTTACAGGCCAGGTAGTCAATGCCCCAGGTGTAAAGTGCATTCTTAATGCATGGGGGCTGCATGTGTTTAGGGGAGGTATCTTGGTAACAGGGTTGTACTTGCTGGTTTTCTAATCTTGTAGGGAGGTGATGACCTGGATCCCAATTACGTGCTAAGCTCCCGTGTCAGAACTGGCAGAAGCATCCGTGGGTTCTGCCTTCCCCCGCACTGCAGTCGAGGAGAGAGGCGGGCGATCGAGAAGCTCTCTGTGGAAGGTAAAGTGGGAGCTGGGTGCATCGGGGACACCGCTCTGTCCTTTGCAGTTTGAAAATGGAGGCACTTGGCAAAAACCACCTCCCTGGAGACTTAGTCTGAACATGGAGCTTTCCCTGGAAAAGGCTCATTGCATTAGAGAGCTGCCTCGGCATTGCAGCTTGTAGCTGAGAGCCAGAGCACATGGTAGAGGGAAGTTGGACTGCATTAAAGTTGACCTCTGCTGATCTCAAAAGCTTCTGTCTATGTGTGTGGGGAAAGAGGTTGGTTCATCAGGGCTCAAACCTGAAATGTAACAGGTATGTAGCAACTACAGGGCTTGAGTCATGGGGTGCAGTGTTTTGTGGTTGCATTTAATTGACTTTCATTAATGTTCAGCTTGCTTAGAGATGTAGTCTTGTTCCAAATCTGCAGCTGACTAGAATAAGCCCTGATTTTCAGTGAAACTCTTCAGCTGTTTTTTTCCCTATTGCCTCCCAGTGCTCAAGGTGCAGTTCTGGAGGCTGAGAGTGTAGTTGTTTCAAAACCTCTCAAGGGCAGGGTAACAGTCCTTGACTAGAATAATACTGCTTGTTATATTCATAACCTTGGTTCTCCTTGGAAGAAAAGCAGTCTCCATTTGTGCAGTTCAGCAGCAGTAATGATTCTATACTGCATGTAAGGGAACAAAGGCTGCTTGTATAAGCCTGGAAGGTGCAGACAAATCATCTGATACTGCCTCAGGTTCTGCCACAAGGGCATTGGCATTGCAGATGAAAGCAAGGGAGGAACCAGACCCAGCAGATCAAACATTGCCATACTTTGTGTGTGGTCTCCAAAGTGCTGGGAAAGTGTAGAATCTTTAGTCCCATTCTAAAAGTCTCTCTCTTTCAGCTCTGGGTAGTCTGGACGGTGATCTCAAGGGGAAGTACTATGCTCTGAGGAACATGACTGATGCAGAGCAGCAGCAGCTGATTGATGACCACTTCTTGTTTGACAAGCCAGTTTCTCCACTTCTGTTGGCATCTGGGATGGCACGAGACTGGCCTGATGCCCGGGGTATCTGGTGAGTATGTCTGTGAGGAAGCAGTCATAGAAGTTAAAGTCTTGCTGTTTTGGTGGTGACTTCTATTGTTGGGCAAAATGGTAGCTTCTCACCTTGTATTACTGTATTTGATGAGAAACTTCTACAGAGAACTTGCAGTTAACCAGCAAAATTTGGACAAGTGTTCTTATGCTGGTAAGAAGAAGCCAGCTTGGTTAGCCCAGAACCAGAGCTTGCATGGGTTAGTGAGCCATGCAAAAACTGAATCAGCTTGTGGAAGTAGATCATTTGTAAAGGAGCAGATGTGCCAACTGCAGTTGGCTCTTCCCATGAGAGTTGAGAGTAACTTGTGGTACAAACCATAGCATTGTCTTAGCTCAGGGTTGATCCTGGATGCATGGTTAGTCTCTTGTAGTCTCTTCACTTCTGCTTGCAGAAACTCATTGGTGCTGGACTGTTATGGCTTTATCTGTGCTAGTGATGACATCTGTCCCCAGAGACTTGGTGACAAGGATTGACTGATGCAGAGGTGTGGAATAGAAGGATTCTGCTTGTTTTAAATGTAGGTCACCTACATAAAACTGCATCTCAGGAGCTTCTGCAGCATGATTAACTTGCTCCCTTGTAAGCTAAGAGCTAGGTTTTTATCAACAGGAATGCTCCAATCTTATTACTGCAGCTGTTTCAGTACAACCCAGAGGAAGCTGGCTTTGTTTCTGTAGGTCACCTTTAAGATTGCATCATCTACCTGCAGATTGCCAGCACCAGATAGCGCTGTCATCTGAGCATGACTAATCTACAGACTTGAAGTGTGTAATGTCTTAGTGTTGTCTGCATAAATAACTTTCCTCGGGTACTAGGTAATTTTTGATCCTAATCAAGTTCAGAAATTACCAGCAAGATAAACATGGATTATAGTACTTGTTGTCAGCTGCAAGCTGGGGCAGGAGCTCATTGTTCAGAGGATTTTTATAGAGCATCTCTGAAGAGCCCTGATCTAAAATTCATAGTTAAAAATAAGGTACAAAGTGCAGTTTGACATAATCGGACAAAATACTGCTAAAAAGGCTTCTTACACATGGTGTCATTAAGAACGTTATTGTACAGGGCTTTCTCAAAGTCTACTGATGACCTTTCTGCATATTGCTGAGCAGAAATACCTTAGTTTATAAAGTGGAGCCACAATTGAGCTAGGGGGTGAGGGGGTTTCAGGTTTTGATACTGTAAGACTAGGTAATGCCATGTTATTACTCACTCTGTAAAGTCAATTCAAATTACCTCTTGAAAAGAGCAGGGTGGCAACTACCAGCTTAACTCAGGTCCTGCGTGGGCAAAAGAAGGAAGATCAATCTTGTTAAAGAAGCTAAGTGAGCCTCTTGAACTAAAAACTGCAGTGATGAGCAAATTGGGGCTGTCTTCAAAATGTGAGGTGGGCAAGACAGCAAACTGACTGCTTTGTCTCCTAGGCACAATGATAACAAGACTTTCCTGGTTTGGATCAATGAGGAGGATCACCTTAGAGTTATTTCCATGCAGAAAGGTGGCAACATGAAGGAAGTATTCAGCCGCTTCTGTACTGGACTAACAAAGGTAAAGCACTATTGTCTGGGCTGTATGTTCAAATGGCACATGGTTCTCTGGTTAGATCTGAGAATGCAGTTTTCAGGCCCCCTCTGGAGTCCTCCATGGTTGTGTTTCATAGCCTGGATCTCTGAGAGCACCCTGATGAGACCCAGAGCTGTGAGGGTTCCAAAACAGGTGTTTTGACAAAAAGCCTTGTAGCTGTGTAATCTAGAATGTTTGCTTGATGTGGTGGCACCCTCATCCAAATGTCTCAACTGTATTTTAAAGAAATAGTTCTCTAAAGCTTTGAGACACCTTGGGGAGGAGGAGAAATTGCTTGGATGTTCATGGACAAAGCTGGGCTTAAGTTCTCAACTTCTAGTCTTGATACAAGCTTGAGCTTTACCAGCCCCTTCCTGATCCTAAGAGATGTGCCAGCTTGTCATGTGTTAAATCCATCCAAAGGAGTGTAGCTTTTAAACTTAGCCTGTCTTGCTGCTAGGAGCAAGATGAAGGCCTTTAAAGCCCCTTGTTGGTGGCCATTTCTTCCATAGGGAGGGGGCTTATGTCGCTGAAATAGCTGTTCTGGGTATTGTGGCTGTTGCTGAGTGACTGAAGCTGCAAGTGAGCAGTAATGGATGTTCTACAGTCTTAAGGTATAGAACAATCTCTAAACATTAATTTTTTCTATTTATAGATAGAAAGTCTCTTCAAGGCCAAAAACTATGAGTTCATGTGGAATCCACACTTGGGCTACATCCTGACCTGCCCTTCCAACCTTGGAACAGGGCTCCGTGCTGGTGTGCACATCAAGCTCCCACACCTTGGGAAACATGAGAAATTTGGAGAAGTCCTCAAGAGACTTCGGCTGCAGAAACGAGGCACAGGTGAGAGTTGATAACACTGATGGGCTGAGTCAGTCTGCCCTAAGACACAGCAAAAGCCTGGTTATGGCCAGAGCCATCTCTTGGTTCACACTGTCAGTGCCTGTCACACCATCCAAAAGAAACCCTTGTAAAGCACATGGAGAGAAAAGTTTTCAAATTGTATATTGGAGGAGTTGAGGATGCCAGTGCTCTACTTAGTATGTACTTTGTCTGGCTATCTAGTTGATGTCTTGTGTGTCATTTTGAGCACCAGATATAAGGTGGACCTGGGTGCAGCTGTTCCTGTTCATAAGCAATGGTGGGAATCCTGGTTTAACCTATGGCTAGGAGATGGCTCCAGTGGGTACTTGTGACCTCAGGTTAGATTGCTCATGGGTCAGAAGAATAAAGAGCTGGCCTAATTGCATGTTCTGTGGTTTGTGTTGGCAGTCACACATGGCTTTATCTTCCTGCATGTAGGACGAGGCACCAGTGGCAGCTTGTAGAGAATGGTCCTGCTGTGTCCCTGCCTCAAGCTAGTGAGGGAAGAAAGGCAGACTCACCTGCTCTGGCTGAGGTCAATGTTGTAACTGAATCTCTTGCTGCAGGTGGTGTGGACACAGCTGCTGTTGGAGGAGTGTTTGATGTCTCCAATGCTGATCGTCTCGGCTTCTCTGAGGTGGAGCTGGTGCAGATGGTGGTGGATGGAGTGAAGCTTCTCATTGAAATGGAGAAACGCCTTGAAAAAGGCCAGTCCATTGATGACCTCATGCCAGCTCAGAAATAAAGCACTTTATTCTCATGCTTCCTAACTTATTGGATGAATAATAAAATGTCACTCCAATTCAAACCCTTGGGGTCAGAGCCCACTTAGTTACACTGTAGAGAAGTCTTCCATCCATCTGTGTTAGAGTTTATTTTTTTGATGGTTGAGATGTTGCTGAAAATGAAATGAAATAAACTATTGTTTGGCCTGAAATGTCTTAGATATGTTAACTGAATGTCTTTGAGATTTAAGTGACTTGGTTTTCATAGTTATGATAGGTGGTCTGGTTTTGTGTGCAAGCACATCTTCCTAGGTGTGCTGCTGCAGACCAGCTGAGTTGAAATGTTGTTAAAGCAGTTTCAGAAGTTGAACCTTTTAACTTGATTGTAGTTGCTGTAAATTTGAGAACTAATGTTAAACATGAGTCACTGCAAACATGCCCTACCTCCAAGGCTTTGACTTGTGCATCTGCTCATGCCAACTGTAAACTCTCATTATCCTGAGTCCTGCAAGCCAGGCTGGTTCCTGTAAGGGAGGGGAGACAGGGCTGGGTACAGAGGGCTGCTGCTCTTCTCAGATGGGCCCTCGGGGGGTGCAGGGCAAGGCTCTGAGGTCAGACTCCAGCCCCTGGTATTAGTGACCCTGAGCTGCTTTGTGGGGAGAAGCATGTCTTCAACCTAGCCAGTGTAAACAACCAGTTGCTCTTTTAAGTGTAAAGGGTGGGATGAAACCTAGATTAATTCAGCCCATGCTTCTCTCAAGTGATTTCAGCTCAGCCAGGGCAGAGATGGGGGCTGGAAGCTGCCACTTACAGGAAAATACCAGCTAATGAGCTTTGGTCAGCTGACTCTTGTTGGCCCCTGCACCAGTTGCCCCATGAACCTAAAACTGAGCAGTATAGTCAATTAAAACATGCAAAACAGTTTTTTCCAAACTGGGCCTGGCGTGCAAGCTCAGGTAGTTCTCTGGGTATGAGCTCAAGGTTGCATCAAGTAGGTCTGTTCTCCAGAATGGCTGTACATGTGTGCTTGCTGTGTGGAAGCATCACATTATTAACATACAGGAGCAGCATTTTCCACAAGTATTGCTAACTGGGAGCATCAGACCCTTGGGAAGAGCAGCCTTTGCAGCTCATGCAGATGCACCTGCTCAACAGCTCTACCCACTGCTAAAACACAGCTTTGATGGAGGGAGCGTGACGAGAGGTTGATGCAGAGCTCCTTGGCGTGCAGCTTTATATAGGTTTGTGTAGATAACTGAAGCTTTCTTTTGTAAAGGCTGTGATATTTCTAAGGCTGTGATTGCAGGCTGTCACTTAACTGAAGAGATGATTCCAGCTGGGGTAAGCTAATTTAATTGTGGTGAGAAAAGGCTGAGTGAACATTTCAGATAAGATTTTTTTTTTCTTTTAATACAGCTTTGTATGTGTTTCAAAGTTAATTGGGTGGGGGAGAGGAGATCATATGTAAGAGTTTTGTTCTGTACTGGGTGTTCCTGTATTTGAGTTAATCAGCACAGGAGTTTTCTGTACGAAGCTTGTGAGAGCAGGGAAGAGAAAATGGTGCAAGAGACAACCGGTTGGTTCTGTATATTCTTTAGATTCCCCCATGCTGTGCTTCATGTCACTGTTCACAGACGCTTGGCAAATAGCTGGTTTTGCTTCTTGTAATCAGAGAGTGTTCATTTAGTGGTGCCTCTCCTCAACACAGCGTCGTTACTGCGCTCACAGCAATTACCTAATGAAAGGAGTTGCCTGAAAACTTGTCTATTTTTTTCTAGCTATATCAGCTGGACTAATAAAAACATTTCTCTCTCTATGCATCTTGTTTCTCCTATGTTCTTAACCCATCAGAGCTGTTACATTTGTCTGCTTTCAGCTCCTGAGTCCCTGCAGTCTGAGACAGCACCTGTAGCTGGCTAAACAATTGTGCTCAAAGCAGCAAGCCAGTCTTTAATGCCTGCATCCAACTAGAAAATACTTCTTTTTAATTGGTTTTCTTTCCCACGCACTACCTTTGCTGTGTTCCCTCGTGTTGCTGCCATGCGACTGTGCTTTTGTTTCAGCTTGTACAAAGCAATTGCAAATATTTCTGAGAAAGAATGTGTCCTGGCAAAAGGTGGATACTGTGACCAGCCCCAGGTAGGACTTTATAAAAACCTCTAATCAAGAGAGAGATTAAAGCTCCTGTCCCCTCACCTTAAAAGCTTTGTTTTGGTCTTTGGCATTACTCACCCTTGTGCCCTGGGTGCCCATCGTGGATTGTATGGAGCAGCTGTTTGCTTATGCTCTGGGCACTCAAAATGGTGCCAGGTGCTGGCAGGCTGCCATGGGACAGGAGAGGACAGGAAGGTCATCAGCCAGTGCTGTGCTTTATCCAGGGAACCTGCATTAACCAGCTGTGTCCTGCAGCTTTTGGGAAGGAGCCGTGTGGCTCCTGCTCTCATCACACTGCACGGTGGTGGCAGTGTCCTCACCAGGCCTGGAACGGGGACTGCTTTGTTGGTCCCAGCAGTGCTGGCGGAGGAGAGGGGCCAGGAGCCCTTTGGGCCATCTTTGGGCTTTCCTGTGACATTTCAGCTGAGCTTTTCTCCCCTATAGACTGGGGAGCAGGGATGGTTGCTGCCATCCTGCTGCTGTGAGGCAGCCCCTTGTGTTGTCCTGTTTCACTGCCCCTGCTCCTCCGGGCTGGCACATTGTCCCTTGGGTGCTGCGAGCCGTGCACCACTTTTATAATGTTCTAAAGAGAAATTTCTGTTTGTCATTACATTTTCCTCCTGTTTCTGCTTCCCTCAGGGAGCAGCTGGCCAGCCCTGGCTGGTGTGGTGCCAAGCCTTGCCTCTGGACACGTGTGGCACAGGCAGCGCGCTGCCTGCTGGCACCCCAGGGTCCTTGCTCAAGAAATGAATCTGGTTGGGAAACCATTTGCCTCTCGTGTTACACTGGCAGCTTAAATGCTCCTTATCCCACTTCTGTGCTATCTACTGGAAAATGATTCATGGTGTCTCACCCTCTTGTGGACTCAGCACCACAAGCCCTGGCGTGGGAGGCTCCCAGCCCTCAGAGAAGTGGTCAAGCTCCCCGCACGCTCCCTGGGCCTCCGGCCAGGCCAGGGACAGGATAGCTGCTTCCCGAGCAGCTCCAGCTGCTCCAGGGAGGCTCCTGCTTCGTAGGACAAGGTGGCCAAACCGTGTGCCTCCTCTCTCACAAAAATAAGGGATGGAGCCAGGTGGTTTTACCTGCTGGATGCCTGGTGAGTGCTCTGCCTGGGGCACAGGAGGCTCCTGCTCCAGTCCGGCTCTCCGCAGAGGATTCTTGCTCAGCTCCAACCACAGCCTAGGGCAGGCCAATGCTTTCTTCCAGCTTTCCATTTTGCTCAGCTTCCATTGCTAGGCCAAGAAGGAAAAGGAAGGTGCTATTGCCTAATGTCTCCAGTACTCACCTGGGAGGGTTTAGGCTCCAGCCTGTCCTCAGATGAGCATTACCATATTTTTACGCAACATGGAATAACTTGAGCAGAAGACTTTGAGTGATCTTTGTTCTTTTCTCCACCCACCCACCCACACACAAAAAATGTGGTAGTGTGGTAGGCAAGGCACTCTTCTGAGGATGGAGATGGCATCACAGGCTTTTCATCTCCTGTTTGCTTTGCTTTTCCCCTGGGGAAGCAGCAGGCCAGCAGGCTCCTTTGACTCTCCACATTCCTCTGGCTAGTCTGCCTTCCCTCCTCCTAAAAAAACATTGTTACAAAGCTGGAAATAGCCTGGGTGGCATTTTCTCCAGCTCTCCCCCGGTGGGGCAGGGCACTTCCCCACCATCATGGGGCTTTGTAGGGCTTTATTTGTCTGCAGTGGAGGGGAACCCAGCTCAGTGATGGAGAACACCCCTCAGCACAAGATGAGAAGCTAGTCACAGCTGGGTCTCTTGCATTGCTTGGCCCTCTTTCCCTGGCTATAACATGTTAGATTTATTTTCTTACACAGAAATCACACGAGCCCCAGACCAGCTGCTGTTCAAGACCCACATGGGCCACTTGCCCTGGACTCCCAGTGCCCGAGCACCTCACTGGCCATGAGCCCCTGGCCAGAGGTGAGGGCTGCCCGAGGTGTCAGTACTGAACCACTGGGCTTCCCCCACCTTTTGAAACACCATCTGGGTGGGTTTTTTTGTCCAAATACTGCACAGAGCCAGGCTGAGTGTGCCAGGTGAGAAGAAGTACCTGCTACACCCACAGTGTGAGTCTAGTGATCAAACTGGCAGCGTGAGCTCAGCCTGGGATTGACAATTAGCAGGGAAATTCTGCAGTATCAGACAGGGTAAAAATAAACTCAGATGCATCCAAACCTACCAAAGATTTTTGTTTTTCTCCTTCAGCCAGTGAGTAAGACTCTGAGATAACATTTATGTGTGTATATATATATATATGCACATACATATATATATATATGAATTAAACTTTTAAAAGAGCAGAATGCCTCATGCTCAACACCCAGGAAAATGGGTAGAAAAATGTTAATGTTGAAGTTTTTAATGAATGTGAAAAGTTCAGCTAAAAATACACAAGAATGGGCAACCCTGAACTTTCTTCAGTGCGATTTCAGAAAAAAACCAAAACTGAAGTTTAATTTACCATATACATGCAGGCTCCAGATCTTTGCAAGGACCTCAGCTTTTCCCTGTGTTTCGTGCAGGTGAGTGTGAGGTTTGGCTGACAGCTACAGTCTGGTTGCTTTTTCCACATCCATTATTGATGACCAGGGAGTGAAACTGAGAATAACCTGGAAGACCTTGGAAGTGTCAGCTTATGTATTTGCAGTGCCTGATTGTGATGGTGTTTGATGGTAGCACTCAAGCACAGCAAAGCTTTCCTGGATTACATGGGAGAGAGTGAGACTGGAAAATTACTGAATTAACTCACCTGAAACCCCATGCCTGGCCAGCAGAGCAGCGAGCACATTGACCAAGGGCAGGTTTGCTGGGGTGTGAACAGTGTCTCTTTGCAGTTCAAATGTGCTGCACATCCAAACTGCAGCGAAGCTGGAGGGTTCCACTCTAGTGCCAGCTCTGCCCATGGGAGCTGCTGGAGGTTGGACACTGTCTTTGGCACAGAGGTGACTCCTCCTGCTGCGCTGTCCCAGCTGGCCAGGGACAGGCTGGAGGCAGTGAGATGCAGACGAGGTGACTTTGGGGCACGGCTGGTGAAGCCATTTTGGGCAGGGAACCTGGTGTTTCA
Organism: Hypocryptadius cinnamomeus; assembly: GCA_013400635.1. NCBI lineage: Eukaryota > Metazoa > Chordata > Aves > Passeriformes > Zosteropidae > Hypocryptadius > Hypocryptadius cinnamomeus. The sequence continues at coordinate 59,993 of VYZP01049920.1, forward strand.
CTGAGGCCTTGCGGTTTGCCCACAGAAACTGGCCGGTCTGCCTGCAGGCGGTGGTGAAATCCCCTGAATCATCACCAATCCCTGCTGGGGCTGCCAGCATTCCCAGGCTGCTGGGCACAGGTGCCTGCCATTACTGGGAGCTGGCACTGCCATCCCGTGCTGGCACTGCCCATCCAGAGCTCGTGTTGGAGCCAGTGACTGAATGTGTCCAGGTGGGCAGGAGAGGAGAGGTCTGCAGGGGGAATGGACACAGGAGGGCCATGGAACCCCTCTGCTCCATGAGAGAGTGGGCTGTGCTCAGCAGAGGACATCGAGATAGCTTTGTCTTGGATTGTTGCTGTAACAGCCTCCAAGCTGGAACTTGTCTGGGGAGAGATGGCTCCAGAAATACTTGTGGGAATATGCATGACAAGGGGATTGCAATGGATGGCCCCAGAGTTTCAGCTCCTCTCCATGGGAGAGTCACGGCTGGCTTTTTTTGTTTCTTTTTTTTTTTTTTTTTAATAAGCCATTATTTTAAGGGAAAATGACATGACATTGAGCATCTTGAGGATGCTCTTTCCCTCATGGTTGGAATGGGTATCTACCTCCTCCCCTCTGACTCTGGCATGTCCCCCCTTTGCCCCTGTCAGTGCCCCTTCCCCTCCTCCATCTGGTTGGTGGCACAGGGTGCTCTCTGATCCTGCCAAGGGATGGCTAGTGGGGCCAAACTTTGCACTTGCCTAAAGGGTGGGAAGGGCCATGAGAAATCAAACAGCTCAGCTGTTCCCTACTGCTGAGAGCTTCAGGAGAGGCTTGAGGGTTTCTTACAGCTGTTCTGGAGGCCGAGGAGAGTTGAGGAAGGAATGCAAGGTCAGGCGTGCATGGCCACATGTGCAGGGGCTGCAGTGTGCCCAGCTGCCCCAGTGCTCGGCCTCTGTGCCCACCAGGTGCTTGGGCACCTCCCAAATCTGCCTGGGGCTCTCCAGAGGCTGAGCCCCAGCCCACAGTAGTGCTCACAGCATCCCACAGTGTCCATGCTTCCCACCTCCCAACTGTTTTTGAAGCCCTATCTCAGCAGCAGGAGGTAAGTGCTGGGGATGGATGCACCTCTCCACAGCCCCAAAAGTCCTGGCCAGAGTCCCCAGCCAGGGGTGACTGTACAGACTGCTTCTCACTGCAAGCCAACTCCTGACTGCATTTAGTGGAAGAGAGCCGGGTGGAGGATCAACAGCAGGGCTGCTCCAGCCAGCCCTGGGCAGGGCTGTGTGAGAGGCACCTAAGGCAGCAGCTGCTGGGAATCACACCTTGCACCTGAGCAGCATCCACCCTGTGCAGCAGCTGAGCTGCCCACTGCCCATTTACTGCTGTGCTTGCTCCAGCTCATTCCCTGGGGTGCTGTGAAGTGGGGCAGGGCTCACCTGGGCACAAAGCTGAGCCAGCAAGCAGGGACTGGCCAGCTCAGCACCCCAGGTTGTGTGTTTTCTGTTACTTGGTGGTTTGGACTTTTTTTTTTTTTTTTCCTGTGTGGTGTTTTTTTTGTTTGTTTGTTTGTTTGTTTTGCAATGAACCCTGTGCTTTGCAGAGACTTGTCAGCAGGACAGAGACCTTGCAGCTTAGTGTGGGGGGAGCTGCCTGCCTCAGATTGCAGGCAGCAGCCTGGGTCACTGCTGAGCTGAAACAGGGTGCTGAGGACAACCTCAGCATGGCATGGAGACAATCCATCTCTGCCAGACCTGTCCCTTGCAGCAGGGCAGCACCCCTGGCACAGGGGGCTGGATCCTGAGTGTGTCAGTGGGGAAGGGAACCTGTGGCACCACAGGGCTGTGCCCTGGCTCATGTGCATCACCTCCTGGCAGTAACCCAAATTTTGGCCAGAACCAGCCCCAGTCCCATTGGGAATCATCAGTCTGGCTGCACCTGTGGAGCATCCAGCCTCTCTCTCTGCTGGCAGTCACAGATGCTTGGCAGCATTTCATGCTAGTGGTCACTTGTGTCCTCACACAAGCAGCAGGATTGCATGTTTTGGGAGGCAGCCCTCAGCTGCTACCCACTGTCAGAAAGAGAGTGTCCCTCTCCTCTCCTGGGGGTACCAGGATGTCTCCAGGGGCAGAGCAACCCTCCCTGCAGCCCCCTCCTGCTCCCTGGAAATGCCTTGGGCTCAGGTGGCCCTGCTGCTTGGGTGTGACACCCCAGAACCTGTGCTTGGGAAGACCCTTGCTTGTGGTATAAGATGCAGCTTTAAAAGCAGACTGAAGCTGCATTTTGTTTTTCCTCACAAGGAATAAAGGATTGTCCCTGTAACAGTATTTATGAGAAATTACACCAAGCAGTGGGTCAGCTGAAGAGGCAGATGGCCAGTGTATCTTTTCCAAATACTTTAATATAAATCAGTGTCAAAACCAGCAATGACATGTTTTTGTGGTTGGTGTATGTTGTCCATCAGCCTGGACTTTCCTGGGGTATCTGTACAACCTTCTTCTCTTTTAAGATAATTTCCACTGCCATTGACATGGCCACATGGAGATTATTTTCATACTACTTAGTTCAAGACTGAAGCTTCCACCAAGAGCAACTTCCCTGGAGAGCCATCATCTTCTATAGGAGTTATTGAAGTGCTCACCGGACTTGCCTTTCAGCTCAGTTTATTCCCTTCCAGTTAAAGCCAGCCCTGAGCAGGGATCACCAAAACCAGAGATTAGATTACCTAAAAGGGATGTGGAATAAACGCATCAAAAAGATACAGAGAAACAATGAAATACATATAAACCCAAGAGCTATTTGAGGCTGAATGGGCATAGGAACGCTTATTAAAAAGACTCAGAAAACTAGCAAGTGAGGTAAAACGATTTTTAAGATACTAAGAAACATCTACCAGCATGGGAGAAAACATTTCGTTGTTTGCCAGCACTTTTAGTCCCATGACACTTCCAAACTCAAACCTCCACCATTAAACTTTACTAATCCTCCCTTCTGGCTTCTGTGTGGGTCATTTAGAATTACTTAATACTGAGCTTAGGGGTAAACCTAATAAGCCAACCACTAATCTTTGAACTTGGCATAATTCTCTCCTCGCTATTTCTCAACATGTTCTGTCCTGTCCTGCCACCCTGCTGAGAAAGCCCTGGCAGAGGTGGCCAGTCCAGGCTCACACTGGCACCCAGGGCACAGTGGCCATGGCCAAGGGGCTTCAGTTTCCAAACGAATTGTTGTGGGAGACATTTTGGGACTTGGAAATGAACCTCTCAGAAAGGGTAACCTGTGGTGAGAGACTATTGCCAAGCCACACCGAGACGGGGGTCTTTGGAAAGTAACACAAGGAAATTAGAGATGTATATATTTGTTTTAGGCGATGGCACTATACTCTGCACGAAGCATGAGGCTAAACCATGTTTTAGATGCAGATGAAAGCTTGACAGCATTTTCTCTCCTTTCCTAAAAAGCCTCCTGACACACCCCCAGGTGCTGACCCAGGTGAAGGAAATCCCAAATTCTGTCTTGGAAAAGAAAACAAGATTGCTCCTTCAGCTTATGCCAGGCTTAGTGCTAACAGTACTTTGTGCTTCTGTAATGTTGCATTTAGCAAAGCATCACTCAGGCTTTTAACCAGCCCTTGGAGAGTATCTTAGCCCCATGTCACAGCAGGGAGGAAGCTGCTTTGCTGAGGCTGGGGACAGGGTGACAGGTGACAGAGGTGGCTCTTGGACATGATCCTCTGCTGTGCTGCTCACTCCCTTCAGAGGTGAAGGTTAACCTGGTCACTCTCCTTCTTCTCCAGATGGAACACAGAGAAAGATAAAAAATCCTGGTTTGAGATACAGAATCCTCCTTTGGCTGAGTGTCTCTCTCATGTAATAACTCACCCACAGTGCTGGGCAAGGATTTCAACCAAGTATTTTTGTCCCAACTAGCTGGATTTTATTTATGCCCCTTTTAGTCTGTTCCTTCCTCAAGATTAAAATAAAAACAACAACAAAAGTAAAAATAAAGTACAAAGGTCTCGAGAGAGATCAACCTTTCCTCTCTCTGCTGCCTTTCCTGCAGAAATAGAAAATTCCTGCAGAATTTCTCTTGGGAATGGAAAAGACTGTAAAAAGCACGCTGTCAAAGGTGAAAAGCCTTGTGGGCCACTCTCAGGTGGGCACCTTGGTCCCTCCCACAGGTCACCTCCCACCAGCATGAGGAGAGCATCAAAGGGGGCGCATCCTGCAGCCCAGCTCAGGGCAGATCTCTGTGCCAGCCCAGGTGCTGCGGCAATGCCATCCTCCTGGAGATGTGGCTGAACCCTTGCCTGCAGCCCCCAGCCCCATCGTTTCGGGCAGGGGGTTTTATCCTCCGAGCTGTGCCCCTTTCGGGGCTGGGACCCTTTGTGCTCCGTACCGTGGGGTGCTGGTGGCGGCAGGATGGGGCTGTGCTGCCCCAGGAGGGCTCAGAGGCAGCGGGAGAGGCTGCAGAGAGCAGGGGCCACAGCAAGGGTGCACCCAAAGGAGCCCCAGGAAGGAAAGGGGATAAAAGCAGGGAAAAGCTGGGGAGAAACCTTGCGGGGGAGAGCGGGGTCAGAAAGCCAAGGCAGGCGCTGAGCTGCCGTGGCAGGCCGTGCTCCCCGTGTTCTCATGGAGACAGCAGCGCTGCCCTCCCGCCTGCTTGCTCAGGTTATTTTTAAAGGCAGCTCCTGTGCAGGCAGAGCAGCCCCTTCCCGGGGAGGAGCAGGGCAGTGCCGGGGCACAGGAGGGAGAGCATTATCTAATCTGTTCGGCGGGGGAGCCCCATAAATGGCAGCACCAGCAAAGCCCGGCCCCGCCAGCCGGGGGGCTCTGGCAGGGCGGGGGTGGCTCCTGGGTCTGCTCCCGGTCAAAGCCACAGCGGGCGGAGCCCAGGAGCAGAGCTGGTGCCTTTCGACTTCCCCTCTACACTGAGCAGGCCAAGCATCCTCTAAATAAAAAGCCTCCCTTGGCATCTGCGTAGGGAACAGCCGCATTTCGAGCAGCTGGGTCGAGCAAGAGACTTCCAAATCAGGGCATCCCAGCCCCGCCGCGGCCCTGGCGCTGCCTGCGAGCGATCCTCGCTGCGGAGCGCTCCGCTCCCTGCGCTGCGAACGGGGCTGCCTGTTCCTATTAAAGGATTTTGTTTAATCTGCAGCCGGGCTGGAAGCTGCAGCCCAGGAGAAATCCTTGGCAAGTGCCATCAGGACGTCAGGTCTGATTTGGGATGCCAAACGGGCTGGGTGCTGCTGCTGCAGGCGAGGGTGCTGAGCCCCCACTCCACTGCCTGTGTGGGGCAGCACCCCCTGCCCTGCCCTGCCCTGCCCTGGGGCAGACCCACGCTGGTGTGGGATTGTGAGACCTGCAGCTCTGAGGGATGCTCTGTGAGCCTGGACATCCCTCTGCAGGTGACAAGACCATGTGTCAGGAGAGGGGGACATGGCACCCTCAGGTCTGGCAGGACAAGCTCCACCGTGGGGGTGACAGGTCGGGTGAGCACCCACCAGACACAGTGTACACTGAAGGGTCACAGCATGCAGGTGCACCAGGAGCCCCAGCACCTGGCTGGATTTGGGCTGAGCTCAGGGTGGGCTTGGCAGGTGAAGGCTGCCTCCACCACGGGCTGTGATCAAACAGTGCCAGCAGGAAGGGCACAGTCCTTCACTGACCAGGGTTTCTGACCTCCAATTTTGCTGCTTTCAGCCCAGGCTGACCCCACAGCAGCAGGTTGTGGACAGGATTCCACTTGCCTTTGAAGCTCTGTTTCCAGACATTCACCTGCAGGCCACACACCTGAGGCCACCATGAGTTACTGCAGTTTGTGACTGACCTGTTTTAAACCACAAATGGTCCCTGCTGTCACCTCAGAGTCCACCAAGCTGAGTGGGGCCAAACCTGACACGATGTGTCCTGCAAAGCATTAAGGTTTCTGCTGATATTTTCACCTCACTGAGGTGGAGCTTGGCTCAGAGGTTCACAAAAGCCATAGCTCATGCTGTCCTGAAGCAGTGAAAGGGGCAGAGATCTCCCTTGCCTTTTCCTACTCACACACCAAGGCATCAAACTTTGCCTCCAGTTCAGGCACAGCCAGGTCTGTGCACACTGAGCCACCTCCATCCCTCCTGCCTCCTCCTCCTCCCAGCTCTCCAAAGGCAGGAGGGAGGGGTGCAGGCTCATCACAGAAGCAGATGACTTTTTCCACAGAAACAGATGCCTGCTTCAGCCAACACATTGTCTTTGTGTTGAGCTCGATCCCACCTATTCTGATTGTCACTGTTGTTATTATTTCCATAACTGTTTTTCCTCCAGACTTCTGGCTCCAGGAACAAATTACTTCAGCCCTGCCCACTCCCAGGGCTGTGAGGCTTCAAAAGATGTCTGAAAGACCTGTCCTTCCTGGTGACAAGTGCTCCTTCCTTTGTATTCTCTGGGGACAATGTCTGCAGCATGTCACAGGTAGGGAGGAGCTGCCCAAGAGAGCAGGACCATGGCTGTGCCCATGGCAGGAGGGACAGAGCTCTGGCAGCCAGCTCAGGAACAGCTCAGGATGGGGCAGGAGGGGAGGGGGTGATGCTCCTGGCTGCATCAAACCAGAGGTGGCTTCACTTCTTTGCCAAAGGAGAAAGCTTCTCTTGAATTCAAGCATAAGACAGGCTGAGCAGGTGCCTGTGCTCGAGGTTTTTATGGATCATTGCAGGATAAGAGGTTCACAAAACAGCCTGCTGCTTCCTTCAGCAGTGGAAGTGAGGCAGTCACAGTTACCCATCCAGGGAGACTTCAGCATGGATCCCCCAGCTCCCTCCCTGGGACAAGCACAGGATACCCCAGGTCCAGCTGACGCAGGTGGCCATGCTTCAGCCATAGCCAGGGCTGTCAAAGAGATGCACAGTCCTTTTCAGCAGCTTCAGACACCAGCTCTGTCAACAAGGGACTTTCGGGCTCCCCAGAGACACCACTGGCTGACCCTCGGAGCTGACTGAATATTTATGACCTCCAGGAAGGACAGCAGCAGCTTGAGCACAGGACAAGTAACCACAGGGCTGTGGTATTGTGCTTCCTCCTAGTTCTTTGCTGAGTCTTATGACAACAAAACAAACCTGAAGGTCCTCCTTGCATACTGTGAATCCCTTCTCCAGAAGAGAAAATTTCAGGAAGGTTCTCACAGCAGTGTGAAAATGTATCACCTCACTTTTCTGAGAAGAAAATTTGGGACCTTCTCAAACTACTCCACTTACATCTACCAACAGAGTCTTTTGTTGTCCTACACGGTGGCCAGACAGAGATCTAACTCGAGCCTTGGGAAAGTCTGACTCCTACTCTTCCTGCCTTGTGACAGACACTTGTACAAGCTGCACCACTCCCTCTGTGTGAGACAGCAGGACCTTCCCTTCCTCTTTCACACAGGCACCGGTCTTCGCCATGTGGAAGGGCAGCAGAAAAGCATCCAGCCAGCCAAAGAAGAAGTTGGTTTAGCAACTAGACAAGAAACTAGGGCTCAGAAGTGTCCTGGCCCCAACCTAGTGTGTATTTAGACCAGAACAGAGAAATGAAACCAGCTGAGACAGGAAGAGACTTTTTGCTACCATCAGGCAGAGTTTTGTCCTTCACCCTCCAGCTCGCCCCTGTCTGGGGCAGCTACCACCCTGCCAGCCAGAGCTCTGGGATGCAAGGCAACACAGCAGCAGACCAGGGCTCTCTTCTGTGGAAAACCACACCTAGAGAGGGGTGTGCCAGGGGGGCTCTTGTTTCTTGTGGTGCTCCCAGGACTGCCAGGCTGGACCCTTGCAGACAGGGGTGACCACTGTGACCATGCACTGGTAGTGGGTCCCTGTTATAAGCACTGGGAGGAGGAACAAGTGACTGTCCCAAAAACTGACCCAGTCCTCCAGCAGTGCCTGGGAGAATTGTGCCAAGGGAAGGAGCTGCTGCTACTCCCTTTTCAAGTCCATAGATCTATTCCACCTGCTTGAAAATAGAAGCCAAGATTAGATCACCCCAACCTTTCCTCCTCTAGATTTGCCTCCATTTCTGCTCAGTCTCCTGCATCAGGACATGGCCTATATAGGGACCCCCATCACCCACAGAGACAGATTTTAGTACCTTTCCCTAAATCTCAGCACACTCTAGGAGTTTCCACATGGCAGCTGGTGAGTGGGATTGCTGGCAGCCCTTTTTGTCTCCGGTGGCATCAAGGCTGAGCAGGGCTGTGTTCTAGCTCCTACTGGGTTTAACACCTCGTTTCCTTTGCTGTCTGCCCCAGAAACATGAGGAAAGGAGGCTCTGTGCCCTTCAGGCTCAACAGCAAGTTGTACAGCACAAGCACCAGCAGCTGTGGGCTGAAGAACTGGTCTGGGAGCCCAGGTTTGCTGGTGACTGCAGACTCTTTGCACATGCACTGATTTCTAAATGAGCACAAGCAGCTCATTGGGTCCCCTCAAGCAGCACAAATTTGGTCTATGAGCTAAATAAGCTTCTCATAGAGCCACAGAATGATTTGGGTTGGAAGAGACCTTAAAGACCATCTGGTTCCACCTCCCCTGCCACAGGCAGGGATACCTTCCATTAGACTAGGCTGCTCAAAGCCTTGTCCAAGCTGGCCTTGAACTGTTCCAGAGACAAGGAATCCAACTGGAGATGGCAACCTTTTCCATGGGCAACCTGTTTTTATGCCTCTTGCACCAGAAGCCAGGCTGGAGGGTGCTCTGCAGCCAGGTGGGTGTTCAGTCCCCTTTGAGAAGAGACTGAGGCTTAGTTCTCAGCTTGAATGTGGTGCCAGCCTTGGTTAGTCACCATCAGGACTGGGGGTGCCTCCTCTTCTGCATTGCACTTCCACACCTACAGCCTGCCTGTGAGGCATCCAGAAAATCCTCCAGCATAGCCAGTGTAACAGGTGCAGTCAGCATAGCCACAAATTTCAATGCAGCACCGTGCTGATCCAGAGCTTTACTTCCAGGCTTTTGGTTTTTCCTTTAGCAGCATGTCTATCTTTGGTTCACTCCCAATTTAGGACTTGTTTTCGTCCCCTGCCTTCCCTGAACTCTGCTGCTAGATCAATGAAACTCAGCTTTGCAATGAAATGTGGAATGCTACTGCTCCCAAGACAGAAAACTGGGAAAAGGCATCATCTGAGTGACAAAAAAAGGCAAGGATGAAACATCCTTTATTCTTACATGTTGTTGGAGGACAGAAGGGGAGGGTAAGGTAGAGGTAATAGTAAGTTAATGAGAAGTGCTGGATGCTGGTTAAATAAACAGCATGTGTCTGTCCCTATAAACCTTGGCTCTCATCCCTCTGCTTTATTTTTATCCTTGATGCTTTTGTCACTGCCTTTACTTCTACTGCTTTGCAAAGGTGGTTCCACAATTCCCCATTTCTTCAGCAGAATTAGCCAGACATAAGATCATTTTTTTCCTGACTATTTTGCATCATGCAACGCCCACCCTGGCAGACCCAGCTCATAATGTCAGCGGTAGACAGAAAATTGGAGAAGCATCTTTGATATTTTCAACTACCCAAGTTATTTGGTGCACAAACCAGAGCTCAGCTCTCCTTTGCACCCAGCAGAATTCTCCTGCTCCATCAGGATTCACCCTGAGTGCAGCTCTGACCTAAAAAGTGACCTTTAAAGAGGAGATGCCTCTTGGCCAGCAGCTCTGGTCCCTGCTGTGAACTGTCACAGTTTTTGGGCTGGTTTCCCAGAGAAACAAGCCTCATGTAGCCACACACTGTGTGTGAGAGCTTGGGCTCATGTACGCTCAGTCTGTGCCCCCTGGAGCTGCGGCACCTGCAAGTGAGCAAGGCAGAAGGGTCAGAGAGAAACCTCCCTGCCTGTGCCCTGAGCAGGGCTCAGAGCAGGAATGAGCCCCTCCATGCAGCTCCTGTGGGCTGCAGCTTCACTCCAAGAGCTGTTTGTTCCAACAGACTGTGAGACAATATGGGAAACTGCACTGAGCTCCAGACTCAAATCCACACAAGCAAGGGGCCCTTTGAAGCGGTGCTCACTGAGCTCCTCTTCTGCCACTGGTAAGCTCCCACCATGTCTCCCTTTTCACCTTGCAGTATTCATTTCCATGTCTGAGTGGAGCTAAAGGGCAACCAGGAAGAAAAATGGATGTGATTTTCCCACAGCAACATGGCCAGGACAAGCTTTTCCTCCTGCTTGTGGCAGCCTTGCAGTGAGAGCAGGCTGCTCCCTGACAGCCCCAACTGCAGGACAGCCCTGCCCTGTCCATGAGCACCCAGAGGCCTCCCAGCCCCTTGCTGGGGTGTTCTGGTGAGGTGGTTAATTCCCTAATCAGAAGCCTGGAAAACACCCAGGAACTGAAGCCATCCAGAACTGATGACTCTCCCCCTAACTGCTCTAAATTCTGCTCTAAATTCTAGATTAGGGGGACTGCTCTAAATTCTAGATTAATTTCAGCCTTGACTTTAATTGAGCTAAGCCATCCTGCAGGTCTGGATTCACTTCAGTGACTGAACACTGAGGAGATCCCGTTGCTCTTGCCATGCTCTGCACCACAGACCAGCATGGAGACGCTTCAGGGACCCCAGAGCACTTGTACTCTTTCTCCAGCCAGAAAAGCACTCACAGATCTGGTCTGTAGAGACTCATGGAGCTCTGACACCCCAGGAGACCTTAAAAAGGGACTGTCCCTTGAAGCAAGACTTAGCTCAGAAGGGTTCAGCCAAGGCTTGTCTCTGGAGATAAGGAGTAAGCAACAAGTTTTGAAAGCCAAGGATGAAGAGGTTCATCAAGGGGTCAGTTAGATAAAACCACTAAAATATATTTGACCTAACAAAGTTACTCTGGTGGCTGCTCCCAGGTCAGTGATGAGGAACAGGACTTCCCAACAGCAGAGCTCTGCTTTTGCTGCTCTTGCTGCAGTCACACAGCGGGGTGAACCCTGTGCACGCCTCTCACCACAACCAACACTCCAGGAATTGCCTTGGGAGGCTCAGAAAAGGGCTCAGCAGCAGCCCATGGTTCTGGAACTGCAGGAAGAAGGGGATGAGACACAGGACTCCTTCACAGAACAAGCACCAAGGAGCCTGAAGTAAACAGCTTCTCCATTCCCACTTGCCAAGTCCAAACACCCCAGTGATAAATATTAGTACCAGTCACTATTAATCCCACAACAGCAAAACTTGGATTACAATACAAGTGAAAGCTGGAGCAAAATACGCAATTTGAAAAAGGCTTCTGAGCAAATATGGAAGTTTCACTTCTTGCCTACTTGAAGCACATGTGACATGATTTGTTTGAAGAACAAAATAGACTGCAGGCATGGAAAATGCCAGGCATAAAGCTTTACAGAGTTACTAATACTGTGGAATATAAATGGCAAGCGATCCCAGATTATTTTAGAAAAGGCTGGCTGCAATTTACAGCCTTGATTAGACTGATTACTAAAGGATGAACAGCAAAATAACTTCAGTAATTAAATTTCCGAAGAGGAAACCAAAGGTTCTCACTCGTAAAATGAGCTGCAAATGAATTTAAATATTCAATATGACTTTTGCCCTTCTCAGCAGAAGAGCATGCTGCCTGACATGGTCATTTTCTAGGAAAGGAGACTGAACAAGGCTTAACAAAGAAATGAAAAAGGGCTTTGTAGCCCTATAGGTTTTCCATGGGAAAGGTAAAGCCCATTGGAACTACACTTCAGGTCAGAAAGCAATACAACTTAATGGAAAAATAAACATATCATTAGGGTGTATTTCAAGTTGAAAAATACAGTTTCCATCAATATCTTGTGGTCAGTTTTCCTCCATAATTAAGTGAAAGTTGTCTGAGCAGATGGTAACACCGATAACCGATGTGAAATCGCAGGGAGGGAGTGATCCATGGAGTTCTTTTCTAAAAAAATTCCAAGAGAACCCCAACCGGAGCTGTTTCTGCGTTTGGGAGACATCCTGTGGCCGCTGCAGACACTGCACCGTCCCTCTGCAGCTCGTCTTACCGTGCAGAAGAGACCGACGGACCATCCATCCATCCATCCATCCATCCATCCATCCATCCATCCATCCATCCATCCATCCATCCATCCATCCCTGACATTTCAGCAGGCACCCCCCGCCACCAGCCCCTGCTCCTCTGGGCACTACAGACACAGGACCATTGTGACAATGCCTCCAAGCTCCTACCAGTGTGTTTTTCCCATCCATGTGGAAACATGTGTGAAAACACTTCACTTCATGCCTTTTGACTGTGTGAGCCAGGGCAGGAAATTATTCCATGCTCAGAGACTTTGCTGTTTGCTGCTGTTTGCGCTGCTCACACTGAGGTCTTGGTAAGAGGCACCTCCAAGGAAACAGGAGCTTACCTCAAGACAGGCAAATGACTGAAAATCATGTGATTGAAATGCCAGTAGAATTTTACTTTCTGATTTTGCATCCCCATATGTTTTAACAGAATTATTTTTGTGGTGAGCTATTTTGTTATCTGATTTTATTCACCTAATACATTCAATGTGATCAGCAACTACAAGGAAACATGAACTGTAGAAATATTTTGGTTTTATGCCCTGAATTTTTAAAGGATGTTAACTGGTAACATAAGGGTATAAATGGAATGAGAACTGCAACATATCTATGCCTTGAAACTCCATGCTGTGGTTCCCACAGCAACCATAACCATGGACACTTCTCATGGATTTTACATCCGAGTCTGACACTGTTCCAAGTGCTCAACACACTTAAGCAAAAACCAAGCAAAAGCTTTTTTTCCCCTGCAATAAACATCTTACCTGCCAAGTCACCACCACTACTAGGTGTTCATGGCACTCCTGGTGAAGGTGAACTCCCAAGAGCTGACAATTAATGCCCTGAACGTGGCTTCTGTGCAGAGATACTCGCAGGATTCATAGCGTTGGTATTGACACCCTTCTGTGTTCTGTTATTGCTGGAACAAGAGCCTGCTGTTTGTACCAAAGGTTAAAGCATTCTTAGAAGGCTAAAAGAGAACAGTTAAGGGTCTTTCAAATTCCTTTGGTTTGAATACCAAACTGTTTCAACTTCAGAAGCACTGAGTGGTCAAGAGACTGTTCCTCCATGGTTTTGCTCATTTTATCCAACCCCTTTGCTTGTAGGCAGTACCTGGTAATGCACTAAAAAGAGATTGGCAGAAACAGGAACATGAAAACCATCAAGTTACCCAAGTTTACTAGTTTGCTTTTTTCTTAAAGGCAAACATTTTTAAAATTTTAAAAATTAAATCTTTTCTTGCTCTTAAGTTTGCCAGAAGTAAGGAGCATGCACAGAGACAACAATTCCAACATCCCCCTTGTTCTTGGTTTTCCTAAAGCATTTACTGCTGTTGCAATGCAGGACTCTGATTGGTCTTGGGTATGAAAAATTTGAACTTCTACCAAATTATTAATTTCTCTAGGTTGAGCTTTATCCAAAGCTCATGTCCCTTTCTGCTGGATAACAGTTTATTCTCTGAAGTGATAGAATAATTGTCAGTGGTGAAATCAATGAAATAATTCACTGGTACTGGAGGGGAAAAACTCCAGTCAAAGGTGGAATTTTCAAAACTCCCCTTCATCAGAATGTCAAATCAGGGGTTTAATTGGCAGCACCAGTGCCCTGTAATAACATGAGCCTGTCTTTACTGGAAAGCTCCAGGACTTTTCTATGAAAACTTACAGAAATGAGATAGTATGGACAGTTACAAGCCTACATATTTTAAATTAAATGTTAATCCACAGTGGTACCAGCTTTCCAAAACTGTATTTATTCCTAAACATCTGCAGTGTAAATCAGAAACCAAAATGTTACATTAGTATGACCCCCACCCCACCCCCATCCCAGATGGCAGAAATACCATCAACTACTGAAATTCTCTAAATATTTAACACTTTAGGTTACTAAGAAAAGATGTGGTCTTGGATAGCACAGCAAGAAACATCCAACCAGCCCCTCCCTGAAATACAGAGTGACACTGGCTCAAGGGGCCTCTGCCAACACCCAGGGGGTACCTGAGCCCTTTGGGGACAGTGACCACTGTGACTGAGCAGGTTCCAGCCCAGGGACAGGGCACACACTGCTGCTCCAGGGCTGCACAGGGAGAAAGCTCTCTGGGCTGGCTGCAGGCCTAATTAAATTGCAATCCACAACATGGTCTGTGACACAGCAGCTGTGGGAAATACTGATTAAAAGCATCTACACATTATCCCAATGGGCCCACGTATAGCTGAGCTTTTAAATGAATTGGAGACAGCTCTTATTTAAATTCCAGATATGCCACAGTCTTTCCATATGACTGGGAGGATTACTGAACCCTGCACTTCATTTCTGCAACATAAACGTGTGGATATTAATTCTATATTTTTATAAATAATCTAATTTATCTTGACACAAATTTATGTAATAAAAAAAATAGGATACAGTATCTTGCTATATTTGATCTTGAAGTCTCACTGTAATGCAAGAAAAAAAGCTAAACCTTGCCCAAATCTGTACTATAAATCTTTAAATCCCCAAAGATTGGACCAGATGCTGTAGCTTGAACAGAAGTAGTGTGCAAAACACTTAGCCCAGCAGGACTAGCTGTTCCTCCAGCCTACCTCTCTCTACTTCTCAATATGGTCAAGGACCTCAGGTCTTGTAAAGAGGACAAATAAACTGAAGTGTTTCAGAAATCCTAAGTACAGGGAAGGTTTGCATAAGAAAAAGTGTATTTGAATTTGTTCCTGCTCAGTGTTCATTGTTTTGTTTTATGTACGTATCTTTAAATGCTTTTATTTAATAAAGTAAAACCCCACAACCCAAACTCTTAATACATTTTTCTCTGCCAGATCCAGCAATCAGATGATGTCATCAGTGCTGGCTGACAGAGGTTTCAGTGATGCAAACCTTCAGCCATGAGCCCATCACAATCAACCCCTAACACAGCACTTGGACCACACGTTCCAGGACACAGTCATGCCACGAAATAAAAACACTTCTCGGTTGCTGTTCATGTGTCTCAAAACACCGAGACCTGCTGCTGCCTCCTCGCCACACACTGACCTCTGGTTGTTTTTAAAACTTGCCCCTTAAGGTGAGAAAAACCAGGTGTGGTTCTGCAGAGTCCCATCAGCAGTGGTGCCTGCAAACCTACAGAGATTCCCAAGAAATATGAACAGGTAAAAAGCCTGTGCTGGGGAAGCAGTTCATCTTTGGTTTGGAGAGCTGAAGAAAGAATTTTCCTTCCCACGCAGCTCCCAGAGGCTTGAACACCAAGCGTGCAGGGTGCTAAATATTCTCACAACAAGGTAATTTTACAAGGCATTTGGGAAGGAAGCTGTTAAAAATATTTTTCTGATTATAATAAGTGATTTTTTTTAATACCTCAAATAAAGATTTACTGAAAGAACCTTTTGAGAACACTTTAAGAAAAATACCGAAGTACAAACTTTAAATATCCAAAGTATGATACTGGTGCACTTTTTAGAAACACTTACATACTTAACAGGTGAAGTAGGAAGAGAGTATTTCAGAAAACATTTAATATGAAACCTTCTGGAACTTCCATCGAATACAGATTTACATAATTTATCAGAACAGTTTTTCAGTTCAGACAACAAAGTGCACTGCCAGGTGAAAAAAATACATTTGGAGGAGTGCTTAAAATGTAGGGAGTGAAAGGATAGGTGACCATTCACCTGAGAAAGTACAATGACTGCCCTGAAATGTCTTATTGCTATTACAAGATGGAGTTTTAATGGAAAAAACCCATACTGAGCAGCACAGGCATGGGCAGAGCACTGAAAGCCAACTGAACTCTGGTAGCACCTGGAGTTCTCAAGCCATGGCATGATACAGAATATACAGAGAATAAAATGCAAATTCAGGAATATTTACTACATTTAACAACTATGATTACCCTTTAAACTAGCATAATCAATATCAATGCTTAGGGGGGAAAGAGAGGGGAAGTCTGCTGCCTTCACAGACTACAGATCACAAGAGCTAACTTGCAAAATATTAAGGACTTTGCATTTTCACCTCGGGTCAAATCTGAACTGTGTACTATGAGTAACTATTAGCTCACTGCAAATTTAAAATGCGAATTTAGGCTCCAGTTTAAAGCACATGTTAAGTACATGCGTAAGTGCTTCACTGAAATATAACCACAAAACATTAATACAAAAAGTCAAGTAGATAATGCAGGGTATTATCTACACAAGTCCTCGATGAAATAAACTGAGTGTCGGTAGGAAACAACGCGTGAAGAAATCTCCTCGTGCTAGTTTGCAAAATCAAATCCGTTTCACCGCTGTGATGGTTAAAAAGCGGGGGCTATCCCAGAGCAGCTTCACGTCCTACCGAAAGCTAGCTGGCCATCAGAGTCCATGGGGGCAGTTCCACACTGCACGGGGACAGGGGACAGGGGACGCCCTCGGCACGCTGGCACAGAGCCATCCACAGCAGCACAGCCCGAGCCAAGGGAAGCACGCTGGAAGAGAGCTGCAAGGAAAAGCCTCAACTGCTCCTGCCTAGGCTGCAGTCTAGCAAGCTGGACCTTGGACAGAGGAGATCAGGAGCCCATCTGATTCCCACCTTTGGGTTTCAATGCTGGGGGTGCCCAGGAGGCGAGGGACAGCACTGCCCAGTGTGCAGCAAGGCCTCGGACCTGGCGGGGAATGGCCATGATTTGGGAGTCCCTTTGTGCTTTGTATCAGCCCGACCTAGTCTAACGTGGCAAACTCGCTCTGAAAGAAAAATACCACTCAGCAATTAGCACCTGCTTTTACACTGCCTCATTCCCTAGAGGAACAACAGAGAAATGTTCTCAGCAGTGATCAATACTCATAAGCCAAAAGGACAAAGGTACAGTTTTAGTAGTTTAGCGGAAGCAGAAGAATGGAAGCGTTTACCCAAATATTAATGCACAAATTAACTACATTATTAAAATTTGATTCAGACTTAAATAATAAATAGGTGGGCAAAATATAATGCAAGACTTACTCAGTAGAAGTGAATTTTTAATCATCTCATGAGATCTACTTAGAAAACAGGACTAATAATGTTAACAACCATAAATTCAAACCCTTCACACACTTTTTTCTTAACACAGCAGTGAACTGTAAACCTGCGTTTACTGGTTAATGCTTCAGTCATTTTAAATATTAACTCAAGTGTTTCCTCCTTGGCCATTTCAATTTTTAGCACCAAAATTAGCCCAAAAAGAGGTACTGGTACAGCTCGATGTTGTAAATTAATTGTTTACATATAATACTTTATATATTATACACACATACTGTACATTCACACATCCACACAAACAGGAGGCATATTTAAATGAATATATTCTGTTTCAATTTGTTGTCAAAGACTTAGGAGCAATGGAAATAAAGCAGAAGGGGTAATATTTTACATAGTAGGCAACTTTAATGCTGTAGTGCACTTATAAAAAAGTCCAACTCTCCCTCCCAGCTCAGCAGCTTCTTTTTTTTAATATCACTATTCAGAAGGATGCAGAAGTTATTGCCTAAATGTTATTCTATACATTTCCATCGGAATTCTCAAAAACACTTTAAATTGCTAACTAATTTACAACTTAACTATTTTTTCTTGTTACAGCTTTAACTCATTGGCAATTTTGGAAGCAATGTTTTTGAAAGCTATGGATGTTCCCGATATCCGCTTAAAGCGAACTCCGTTCAGGGACAGTCTTGGCAGTTTACACACCTCCATCTCCCACTGTACGAGGTTTTCCGCGTGCCCATCTCCATGGACACAGAAAAGCAAGAAACGCTCTCTTTGTTCATAGTCACAATTATTGGCATCCAGGACCTTTCGTATTTCTCTCATCATGTCATTGGGATCCATGGAGCTGGTGGTTTTCATGCTCCAGGTAAAACGCAGCGACCGAGGCTTGGCTTCCTTGTTCTCGTCCTTCTGATCCACGGCTACATTGCGGCTGAAAGACAGGAATTCCGGAGTGAGCAGGGCCAGCCCCCTCCCCAGGGGCCACCTCAGTGAAGCCACCACTCAACACACACCACCCGGATTAGAGCAGCACTGGAGGCTCCAGCTGTGGCCAAGCCCCCTCCCCCAGCTGCTGTACACACACACAGTCAGGGGAAAGCTGTAGCTGCTGGGGCTGGAACGAAGGAATGGCACGAGGTGGGACACACCTGGCACTCACTGGATTCAGGAGCACGGGGGCAATGACCTTCTGGAGGTGGAACTACATGCAGCACCTACAACTCGATTTTAAGGCAGTTTCTGCTCAAAACTGTACTCTTGGGCCACGTGGGCAGCTGAAACACCAGCTCTGTGCTAGAAGTTTCTGGAACATTGAAATAACAGCTCCCTGTGGCAGGAGGTGCTCAGCCCAGGCCCTGGGAGGTGCCCACTTACACAGAATGGGGTGAGCCCATGCACAAAGGTGCTGGGCATTCCTCTGCACCTCCTCCTGGGCAGCAGCCTGGAGACAGAGCCCTGGGAGGGCCCCTGGAGCCCCACAGCAGCTGGCTGCAAGCAGAAGGAAGGACAGCAGGACCAGGGTCACCCACCTGCTGCCCAGGGACAACCTGAGCCCCCAGAGCTGGGCTGGCTCAGTTACACTCTGGCCTTCCTGCTGGGGCGTGTTTGGGATGATCCCTAGGGACACACCATGCTGCAAGCCCTGGGGGCTGCCTCAGAGAGGAGATGCTTCCTCCTGAGCTGGTCAGTAACTCATTAAATACACACCACTGACACAGGCAAAGTGATGAAATCTTCTGCAGCCACAAGCTCTGAAGGGGCTTGTGGCTGCAGAAGATTTCATCCCCCCCTCTGAGGGGGATGTGCATAAAGAGAGCTGGAAGTCACTATCAGACACCTCCTCAACATAGTTTGTAAAGATGGTGAGAGGGCACCATTATTGTCACAGTTTTAAGAGATGAAGCACAAAATATTGAGGCTGTGTTTCCCAAATCTGTAACTTTTTTTTTTTTTTTTTTTTTTTTTTAAATAAAAAAGCTTTTCTTTTGGAATGGGTAAGTGAAGGTAAACAGGACAAAGGAAAGAAATGTTCCAGAAATTTCTAGCTTGCAATCATTCTTCTACTTCAACTAAAATCAGTAGTCATGCAGCTAAAGAATAAGGAACTACATTTGGACCTCCAGGGACAAAACACAGATTTGTTTTGTGAATATTTGTACACCGTCAGTCACCTCTTCAAAGTTAATTAAATATATTGACTGTTATACTTAACTATTAGCTAACCTAAGTCTCCCCCATCCATGCAGTTTAGGTCTCATGTTGAGCCTCCATATTAAGCCAAGCTGCTCTTTGAAATAGATGGCAATGGTTACACCACGTTTTATTTCTACTACCATTAAGCAGGCAAATTTGAAAAAGTTAAATAAAAAGTGATAGCAAGGCCACAACTAAATAAATATATTTCTCAAATATAACCTATTTCATAATTCTTCTATTAAAAGATTTCTTGTGACTGTGACAGTCATAAGACTATGCAATGTGATTTGCCAGATGTTACAAAATTCATCACACACATTAAAGAGTATTCTGTTTTAAGGTTTTAATTTAATAAGGCTGTAAAGGGCCAGGGAAAACCCCAACTTTTATTCAATGTTCATTTTATTTTTGGAAGCTTCTTCTACTTGGAAACAGTTGGCAAACCCAGCAGTTTGATAATTTCTAATATTTTTTTGATATGCTGATTTTGTAAGAAGAGTATAACATGAAAAATATTTAACTGCCTGTGATTTTGGAGATGAGAAATATCTTATCACTTTTCAGTGGTTATTCCACACATTTGCAGCCTCACTAGAGACCACTCATCTACACATCTACACGACAACAGCAAATTACAATGACTAAAATGCAAAAAAAAGAAAAACCACACAAGGAAAAAGGCAGCAGGAAAGATGAAAGTTTAGAACCAAGTCAGTCAGTGCTTTAATAGCTGTTTTGCAGACAGAAATGCTTCTTTGTTTAGTTCCAATGACTTACATGAAAAAAAAAGCTGCTGCCTGAAGCCACTATGCCACAAAATCAAGGGAAGAAAGGTTCAAACTCACCTAAGTAACGTTTTAAACAAAAATTTTACCCTCACCTTGAGCCCTCAAATCTCCCGTTCCTCTCATATTCAGTCGGGAGCCTCAATGAAAAGAATGCAGAAGCAAAAGGAAGTGGGAAAGAGAAGACAAATCTTACACTACAATATATAATATCTGAGTAGTTGCTAAAAGATACTGCAATCATACCAAAGGTGTGTTAAAATACAAAACAACAAAGATGTAAAGAACTTGGTAGGTTAGGACAAACTCAGAAAGTAACATATTGTCAAACCAAATGGAAGTCTATAAACTACAGTTTTTAAACTGACCATAACTAATTTTAACAGTATATGTTTATGCATTAAATCTGTAGAACTCATGGAATAAATCTGAAGTTCTAAAAGCAGAAAATGTGAAACTAAAGTTACAAAGCATATTGAAGAGACTGTATTATTTATTAAGTACATCCTAAAAGAGAAATAACTCCCAAATATTTTTAGGCTAATGTAATTTATAAGTTTTATTTGGAATAAAGTATATATTTGAAAAAATCCCCATAACTATTTACAGACAAGTCTGATCACCTTTTGTATTTGCACGCTCATCAGATCTGTGTGTTCAAACAATACCAAAATACCTTAATGCAAAAGAAGAAGATGCATATACATTTTAACAGAACTTGAAGAGGCAAATCCAAGATTTCTCAAGCTGTGGTAACTCCATCCTAGTAATTCCACACTGATGCATCTTCCCCACCCAAGAACAAGCTTAAGCTTTGTCTTCTTGCAGTACTTAAGGCTACATTGCTGGTCACTACCATCTATTGAAAGCCCAGGGTGAAAAAGAATTAAGGGGAAAATGATCTTTCTCTACCTTCCCATTGTTGAAGGAGGATGGTTCAACACATCAGCATTAACTCTGCTCAGGGGGATGCTGCCTGTACACTGCTTTCACCCAGACTGGGGCAGTACATGGCTTCCCTGAGTAACACAAACACTGCAGTTTGGCTGGCAGGTGTCTAGGGACAGGAATGTAAGACAGTAACCTTATTTTCTGATGCAGAGAGATATTTATATCAGGGTGTGTGGGGTGTTACAAGGTGTGATTTCCTCCTTTCCTTCCTTTTGAGAGCTCTGGTGAGGGATCAGCCTTGCAAGGTGACTCTGGCAGTCCGTGCCACAGGGGACCAGGAGCTGTGAGGGGCAGGGTGGCAGCACTGGCTGCATGGGCCACAGAACCAGCCCAAATTCAGCTCAGGGGCTACTGCAAAGCAACTGCACTTTACAGGGTGCAAAATTGCTCAGCTGAGAGCTGCTGGTCCTGGCAGCACCCGAGCAGAACCCTGCTCTCTGAGGTACCACACTGCTCGTGGTACAACACGGACAATGCCACTGGCAAATGAACAGCTGTAAGCAAAAAAGATACAGAAAAAATGAGAAGAAGACAATTGGAAGTCCCAGTGCAAAGTGGGCAGTTATTGAATTTATTTTCATGAGATCTCGTGCTGCTAATCTATGGTGGATATAAGAGAAGGTGGAAAAAGATTTTTCATGCCTGTATATATCAAGAGCATGAAGTCATCCCCTGTGAGAGCTCTACAGGATCAAAAAAGGGGTAGGTAGGAACTACCACAAGTACCAACTGAACAGATCCTCCCCTTTCAGATGATTATTTTACTAAAGCAACCAACAAGTTAGAAAACACTCCCCAACTGAAAAATTAAGAGTACTTAAACTTCAGAGAGCCTTCTGTGTTCCTAGGAAGTGGAAGATGGCAGCTTTAAGAGCTGCAAACATTTACAGATTTTTGTTGGGTTTTTGGTGGTTTGTTTTGAAGCTTGCCAAATGGGAGCACAACCAGTTTCCCCAACAATGAACAGCCTTACTGTTGCTGGAATCTGTCCAGAAAAGTCTGTAAGGAAAAATCCCTAGTGATGTTCTGACACACTTTTCAGTTTGAAATTAAGCCAAAGTGTTCAGTTTGTAAACCACTGTACTCTAAATCTAAGAAAGGTCATTATTTAGAATATACCTGCCACTTTGAAATAATAAACATTCCCATAGAAGCCTCTCAGAAAACCCTCACTTTGCTCAGTTTTTCCATGCATCAATGTTCCATTCATTGAGCAGGAGGAGCTGCATAAAGTGACACAGAACCTCAAATGTGAGCCATCATGCCAAGCTTAGGAGAGCTGTGCCAGTCTCTCAAGGTGCTCCTTCCTTCATGACAGACATGGTTATGGTCCAGCTCTGCAGCCCAGCACTGCTGCTCTGGGAACAGGCACTTTCTGTACTGCCAGGATTGCTCTGCTTGGGGTTTGTGAGTCAGATGCAGCCCTGAGGCCTCCTCAATTGCTAAAACAATCTTCACTTCTCCGCTAGTTTATGCTCTAAATTTTCTGCTTTTGCTTTTGTTTTACATAAACTGATTTTATGGACCAAGATGCTTCTTGGTCTTGAGAATGGAGCAAATGCATAGACAAATTCTGTTCTAATTTGTCATGCCATGCCTATACATTATCTACCTTATGGTTTATGAAGGGCTTTCACAAATCTGATTGTTTCCACACATCTGTCCCAGATTATGCTGTGTTTCCTGTTCTTTACATCTTTGTATGCTGTTTTAAATATCCAAGTAAACACAAAGAAAACTGTCTAAAAATATACTGAAAATCAACAAAAAGTGCAAGATGATAAAATAAGATCAATTTATGGAAATGGAGAAATGATGCTGCAATAAAATCCAGACCATTGAGTCATTTTTGCTGTCAGAGAAAAAAAAAGTTAAGACTTCCACAATATGCAGATTGGCAAAGACAGTGCATAGTACAAGATATATATATATATATATATACACACTCACACATATATATATATTTGATACCTCTGTGTACTGAGCACAATATTAAAACTCAGCAGTTTAACAAGGAGTGACTGATTATGTACTTTCATTCAGCTCCCCAGAACTGATGTTGTGGCACTATGTATATGTGCTACTGGGTTACTGTAGTTCTTTCAGAACTACAGTGAGCTCAGGGAGGATTCATAGCAAATATAGCCAGGAGAAACTGCCAAAAGCCCCAGCATTTTCAGTTTTTGTACCTACATACAGATCAGGTATGGAGGGACACCACACATTCTTAAAACAGAATTTAAAAAGCACACTGCTCCTGTGCAGGTCATGTAAGACTTAACAAATTTCTTATTCAAAAAGACACATTCATGGAAGCTGTAGCAGATATTTCCATCATGGTCTAAGACTCCTGGCCTCAAGTCAAAGGTAATTTTAAAAAAAATTACTTAAAAATTACCTGAAGTCTCAAATTTAAACTGTAACCTTCTAATTTAAAACTGTACCCACATTAGCATTTCCCATCTTTCTTCTGAACAAACTAAATGCATCCAGCTGTGGAGGGTTGCACAGATCACAGTCCTTTGTTGTAGAAGTGGGCTGCACCCCACAGCTGATGATTCACACTGGGTTAAAGCCACTGTCACTGCTCAGTTCCAGCTGTATGCTGAGTTGCATGGTTTCTTTCCTTAACTAAGTTGCTGCATTTTCTTAAGTCAGCTGTGACAATGCCAGCCAAGCCAACCAACACCAGTTCCAACCATGGACATGTTTGGTAGAGCACTGATTATTATCACCACGGCATGGAATTTACTCAGTTCATCAGGCAGGGTACTTTTAGCCTTGCACTGTACATAATAAATCCACATTCAGGCAGCAATTTACATATGTCAGGACTCCCTAATCTAAGCATTTCCTTGAAATGGTCTAACTCCAAATTACAGTCACAAGCATAGCCTTGTATTCTGAAGGTTCAAACAGATGCCTGGTTTCTGGCCCCATCTCCCTGGTTTTGATCAGTAGCAGGAAACTGGAAGTACCACCCTTTCAGAAGTTCCAAGATGTGGTACAACTAAACAGGCTATTACAAAACTCTACTGGAAAATTTACATGCACATCAAAATTGTATAAGCAATTTTCATGAATCATAATGGATTAATGAGAAATATAGCAGCTTGATTCATTCCCAAATTGCAAAACTAAATTCAATCCTTTGGCTTGAAATGTGAATCAGACTTCTGAGCTTTTCCCTTTTGTTCATAAATTTGCATAAATGTTCTACTTTTTGTTTAGAACTGAAGAGCTCTATTTGCACTTCAGCTGCAATTCACTCCAACAAATGCACCCCATTTTAAAATAAATATACAGCTATTGAATCTTCATTCAATCTTCCACACAAAACTGTTCAACTCAGCTGTGCTCAGCTGCAGGCAATGCTTCAGTCCTTTTTTCCTCTTCAAAATAATAAAACAGAGAGATAACATAAATTTAACAACACTTACCTTTATTTGCTTGCAACCTTATGTTTTGTTTATACTTTCATCATTGTTATCAAACACCTCATTCTTCAAACATAAGCATGCTAAGTGTATTAGTACAGAGAACAGAATTACTTTGGCACTACCAACTCTATCAAAGAAAGAAGAATTCACAAGGCATGCTTAGCATCTTGTTATACAACACAGATGGTGCCACAGATTCTTAGGTATCATCATGAGTTAATGGATTTATTCTATGCTTTCCTCTGAAGAAAGAAAGTATTTAGTTCTCAGCAGGAAGTTTAGTTTTCAGAAAACCAAGGCTAGAAAAGCCAAATCTTTTGTTAATTGCAGGAGCCACTTTTTTTTAAATATAAATAAATCCTACCTTTTGATAAACCTGAATGACATGTTTCTAAAAGAAATTAAGCCAAAATAATAATTAACAAAAAAATTTGTACAAAATAAACTGAAAAAGGCATTTAGAGTGAAACATGCAAAAATATCTCATTTTAAATGCACAATTAAATTACACTTCAATACATTTTCAGATTAGGCAGATGATTTAGGGGCTGAAGAGTCAAATTCCTGGCACTGTTACTTTCAACTTTTTCTGGGAAATATGTAACCAGTATTTCTTATGAATTAAAATATGTACTGATGTCAAAACACTTTAAAACTAAAAGTCTGCAAGGTCGGGTAAAAATATGTTTGGATTTTCTTCATAACTTATTATGGAAAGCAAAAATCAGTAACACTACCATAATTATATCCTGAGTATCTTCAGAGTTAGGTTTCTTCCTTTCTTCATAACATTAGGTCAGCCATGTTGTGCTAAAAACTGCCTTAAATATTTAGCAATTTTAGTGGCAGAAGCTGTGACAATTGCCTACACCAGAACACAAGTAGTTCATAACCAAAAGAATTCAGATTCCCCATAGAGAATGCTACAACAAATTAATGAGTAATAAGGTTTAAAAAAATTTATTTAACAGAAAGAAACATAACCATGTCCTTCAGTGGCACTATCCACCTCCTCAGTAGCCTGTACAGCACTGAATATAACAGAGCCCCAGCTGCAAGAGATCCTCCAAGAGCAAACTAATCATCTGTAACTGTGCTATTGTGTTACAACTGCATGTTATTTAATCAAGTCCAGACGGAATTTAAACTACTGTCAAAAGTCGTGGGGAAAGACATCTTCAAGAAAACCACACTGCACTGCAAAAGCTGAAACCCTGAAGTAATGATAGAAGTTTGAATGCTGCCTAAACAACTGAGTGAAAAGTTTGCATGTTCACAGTTTGAGTGTCCACATTTGGAATGTCAAATGGAAAATTAAGCAAGGATATTACAAACAAAAGTACAGAAAGAAAGATGTGCCAAAAGGATGTGGCTGATTAAGACTTCACTTGACATAAAGCAGATGGCTTAACACTTAAAAAATATTCAAATTAAACTTCTCTTTCAACTTAAAAGAAGGGGAACAATCCAAACCAAATTTCCTACAGCACAGTGTTTCCCAGAGAAGTGTTACCTG
The DNA here is from genome assembly GCA_013400635.1 of Hypocryptadius cinnamomeus. Classification (NCBI taxonomy): domain Eukaryota; kingdom Metazoa; phylum Chordata; class Aves; order Passeriformes; family Zosteropidae; genus Hypocryptadius; species Hypocryptadius cinnamomeus. The sequence goes on from VYZP01049920.1 coordinate 85,818, forward strand.
GCAGAGAACTCAGCAAATTAAAACATTTATCACAGGCTAAGTCTCATGTTCTTGTTTTGCAAAGAAGCAACTTCTACATTTTTAAAGAAATTCACTCTCTAAACTGAAATCAGCCATTTGTGAAAAACTAGAGTGTGGCTTAGCTTTATTTTGTAGGAATGGGAGACTGCAAAGGTGATACTGAGAGGGAGGCATCTATAGTTATAAAGTAGACAGGAAGGAAATGGCTTGCTGCTGACGTGGTATAAGCTTAAAACAAAAGCTAGCAGGCCAAGATCAGAATGATCTTGTCCAAAAAACTTCACCTGATAAGGAGTGTACAAAACCTTGATGATTATCTTAAAGCAAACAAGTCCTCAATTCTGCAAATGCAAGTTGTGGAGATCAATGGTCTGAAGTATGTGGTGTGGGAACTGACAGGTTTTAAATAGAGAAGGAAAAAAAACAATTTTCACTTTTAGGGTTCGTAGTAACTAATCTAAATAATACATGGATTTGAAACTAGAAGTCCAGTTAGAATAAAAATTGTTAGTGCAGGAGCAAGACCTGCTGACAATTGGCTTTGGCTGGACCACCACACCTTCACATCTAACACAGACTCTGCACATGAACTAAAGGCCAAAGTAGGAATAAATTTTTTAAGGTTTGACCAGACTCCTGCCTAGACTGAAACACTAATACTACCATTATTTTAAGATGGCCTGTGACAGCACTACTGCCAACAGAAGCTTTTGTCTCCTGCCCCTACTCTTTCACCTGTGGTATTTCTATTTTGGTGTTGCCAGCAAGGTTATGCTGGAAACACCGATGGACTAAGTGACTGGGAAACAAAACCTGAGCTGCTAATGATACATCAAATATCTAGACTGGGCTCCTAGTTTATGCCATCTACTGATGGACTGTGCAGCACTGAGCAGCTTTTCAACTGAGCTCAAATGTTTCATCTCCGCAGCATTTGTACCTCAGACATGAGGCTGAAGAGCACAGAAGACACAGCACAGACCAAACTGTCTCACATTTAATCCCATTTGACTCAACTCCCAAAAACAAATGGCTTCTCTAACCAAAACAGACCTATGAAAAAATCATAAGCAACTGCAATTTAAGTTGCACAACTTCAGCCATAATCAGTGAACGTGCACAAAAACCACCTGAGCAAGGAGGTATTTCTACTACAAAAAGGAAAAAAAAGACAGACACGCCGCACTAGCATTTTAAGAGGCTTACCTTCTGGTGAGTTTGGAAGTCAGTTTGCTGAAGAGGTTGGTGGAGCCGCGGGCGCGGGTCTGCGAGAGCGGCGCGGCCTCGTGGGACAGGCTGGGCGAGGCGGGCGGGCCGTTGTAGGTGGCGGTGCGGCGCTCGCGCAGCTGCCCGTGGAACGTGCTCCGGCTGGCCGTTCCTCTGGGGAAACGAATACGGTCAGGGGTGGTCGCACTGCTAATGCTGTGGGTTGAAGCAACGGGAGTTCTCTGATCGGGAATGGTGCTAGGGCAGAAAACAGAACAAAAAAAAACCAACGCTAGAACGCCTTCACACGGGCACTGCGGCTCAGCAGGAAACACAAAACACTACGTTCTACAGTAAAGCATAAGCAGACACTTTTATATAGGCCGAGGTTGGAAATACCAACATTATTACAGCACTGTATGGAATCAGAACTCGTAAGAAGTTAGGATTAAGAGGCTGCCGAAACAGAAACCTACATAGGCAGAAAAGTGCAACAGGAGTGTCCTGGAAAAGACCAGATAAACCAGGCCTACAATGTTTTGCTAGAAGACTGATAAAAGAATAGACCGGTAAAGTTTCCTTCCAGGAAAGGGAATAGGTAACTTTAATGTCTCTCCCTCCACATTCTGTACATACATCTTTGAAAATCTTGCTAATTTGAAAGAATCCTACACAAAATTCTCTACAAGCAAACCGCTCCAAGTAGTGAAGTCCTTCGGGATACACAGTTAAAGTCTCCCACAAACTTTGACAATAGGGAATGTCCAATACTCCTAACAATAGGAAAAAATTAAGGTTCACTATTGCAGGATTATGTCACAGACAGCCTGACACACCACAAGACAAATGTAAACGAGACTAAAAAAATGAGGAAACACACATCTTGTGGGCAAAATATACTAGAACAATCTAGGACTAAAATTCCACAGCACAAAGTTAAGAAGCAGTGGGTATAAGTTAGTGTCACAACGATTTCTGGTTCTTACATAGGCCTGAAGTTATCTGCGCCATTGTCTATTGGAGGCAACATCATCTTCGTGTGCACAGAGGCTGACATGGACATCGACTTCTGATGTCGCAGCCGAACACTGGAGAAGGATGTGGTACAAACTGAAGCAGGGCTAGCTGCGTAAGCGAACATTTCTGTCAGGCTGCGAGGGGGTTTGGGTTCAGGCAGAGGCAGAAAGAAGAGCATGATGGACCAACAACAAACTACTGCATAGAAAAAAAAAAGCAAACTTTTCCTTCTATTAACTGGTTTATCAGAGAACACGAACTCTAGCAGCCCTCCTCTTCTATGTAACAGCAGTAACTGCCCTACACTCCCCTTAAAAACATCCTTACTTACATGGCACTGGACATCTGTGAGTGCCCATGCTCTTACCATTAGCATTAGTTTGCAGTGATACCCTCCTTGATGTACAGAACCTGAATATCTCAGAATTCTATGCCAAAGCACTGATGTAACTTGTATTGCTCTGAACAGTAAACAATGCATTAAAACCCCCACCAAATGCACTTTCCAAAAGACTCATGATAGCTCCATTACTACAGCAAAATCCTTTGTTTTCAGAATGTATCCGTGTTAAAAGAAATTAGTGAAAGCTAGGCAAGCTGTCAAATCTATATCAGATAACTGAAAGACTTCACAGGTACAATCAAAACCAAAAATACCATGATCTTTAACAACTCCAGAGAGGCCAAAAGAAAAAGGCTGCTAATAATGAACTTGTATGTGTAGTAGGCACTGAACATGCTTGCTGTTCTCTGAAGAAAGAAGAATGACTGTTGAAGAGCCTCTTGTATTGTTCTGACTATGAACATTAAATTCTCCAAATTACCACTCAGGCTTTGAAGGAAAGTATAGAGCACTGTCTTAGCAGAATGGCCAGTAAGCTGCCAGCTGCATGGTATGTTCAAATAGAAGCATCAAATGTATTTATTTATTTAGGCCAAAATACTCTTTGCAGCCTTCACATTATCCAGTAATGATAAGGATAGGAGAAAAGTGAGAAGCCACAAGATGTTTTGGGCCTTTCAGACTACACCACCACCTCATTCATCTGAAGTTTGCTTTAAAAGTAAGACTGCTATAATTCAGAAATTTTGCTTGAGGTTAAGAAATCAGTAATTCTCAGTGACAGTTTCATGACATTGCATGTTCACTTCCAAGTTACTTCTTGGTTACACACAAAATCTCAAGTCCTGTTACCGAATTCTGGTACATCAGACTCTGGAGAGAAAAATACAAGTGCAGCTACAAGTGTCAGCTCCCCCACTTCTCAGGCTTGGCTCCCAAAGCACCAGTGCAAAGCACCACACAGCTCAGACATCTGAACTGCTAGCTAAAATGCTTAGCAAAACATACTTGGTTTTGGTTTGTTTTTAATTTTTCAGGATCTGAAAAACTTCATTGAGTCATGCACGCATCTCAACAATGTTGAATCCATCAGGATGACAACTACAAGCACTACTTACAATGAAGCCTTCAATACAGGCCCAGCATTTACATTATCCCAGGGTTTTAAGGAATTTTCAGAAAATGAACATTCATCTCAAAACTAATACCCTGAAGTCATGTAATTGGTCACTAGTCTCTCAAGCTCTTCCAGCTCATTTCTTCTATATTTACTGCAGAAGATAAAGAATCTAGTTTTGCAACACAAGACCCAAGTTTTTAGTCACTGCCTCCAAACATGTGACATCTAAAGGTATCAATAAAGGACCTTCTCCTCCTCTGATGCTTTGCTAGAAATCAGCTTCTTTGGATTACCAGCCTGGGAACACAGGAACAGCGAACTAACAATCACCAATTAGTGCCAAGGCTTATTAAAAATCTGAAGCTGTTGTAAATCATTTGTGTTACAAATGATTTAAAGCAATTGCCTATCATTATGAAGAGCGTTTCATGAGTCCCCAAGTGCGTTAATTAATGCTCAGGCTTTGGAGGGAAGCCAACAGAGTTGTCTCCAGCAGAAGGCCTGTGTCAGCCACACAATGTGTTAAAGCAGAGATGGGAGACTCAGAACTCTTTGCTTCCACCAGTCTGGCACGGGTCTTCAAGACTACCTTCTCCAACATCAGATCTAATGACTATTGATTCTTTAAAGTTTTCATATTTTCAGAAATAGTGCCTTCTCAGAATTCAATGTACAAGATAAAAGCAGAATAAGCAATGTTTTAAAGCTTTCTCTACAGAAGAAAAATAGAGATTTTAAATGTGTGCATTTTGCCTTTTATGGTAAGTCTCCCAAGTTTTCACTGAGTCACAGTCAGTATCTGAGTAGCTATGGAAAATCTAAAATCTAATCTATAATAAACCAATTACAACAATTACTCTAGGCTGTAACACTTGCCACCAACACACATTTCAAAAGCATAGAAGTAATTTTTAACTAAACCTTGGATATGTACAAAGGCCAGGTTCAACCTCAGATCATGCTTTAGAGAAGAAAAAAGAACAAGTTTCTAGAGTTACTTTCTGCCAAGCTGAGAGTACAGTAACTTTAAAGATTAATTCTGAAGAGCCAGTCCCATCAATCACCACGTTGATTTTTCCTGCATTAAACGTCCCTGCACTTTATGTGACCAGTCAATGCTTTATCCAGTTACAGCAACAAAATACATTCAGATGTAAATTCTGAATTCTGTGCCAAATCACAGTAATTCTGAAACTGTGCCAAATTAAAGCATTTCAGACAATGAAAGGTCTCCAACTGTAATATAATTAGCAATGCATTCTCATTACCTTTTCTGGTTTTAACCCTCTATAAACAGTAATGAATGTAATAATCAAAAAATGCATGATAAAAGCTATAAAGACATTTTTTACCTGTGCAAATATAAATTCTCAGACATTTCAAATGACCCAAATAAGGCTAGTTTATAGAAAAAGCTAATGATGTTTAAATATCATATTGACAATAAAAGGTCAATTACACAAGGATAACCAATTATGAATATAAACCACAACTAATATAGTTGTCAAGTGGTACTCAATCTTAACTTTAAGGCCTATATGTGACAAACCAGAAAAACATTAGTTTCCTGATAAACTGAAAGCTGGGGAAATAAAATTACTTCATAAGATAGCTCTTCATGAGTATGAACTTACTCCCAAATTAAGGGAACATCTAAATCTCAAGCATTCCTAGTAAATAATATCTAGTAGCTTTAAAAAATGTAATAAAGGAATTGCAGGCAAGATATTAGTTTAAGGATGAACAGAAACGGTACTAAACCAAGTAATCAAGTAATAAAAAATTATCAAAACTATTATGGACAGAAAGATTCATTTTTTCAAAGAGTGTTTGGAAATAAAAAAGCTATTAACATATCAAATCAGAGAAAGGATGGTGAGCTTTACCCTAAACAACTTGGTAACATGAACAAGGAGTAACCAATGGAGGCTGAGACAGACACACTAAGGGACAGCACCAAAGAGCTGTGCTGTACTTCACAAGACAGGGGACTGCAGGCCCAGCTGGCCAGCCACACTTTGGGCAGTCTTCACACTTATACCTGACACTTTGCTTAATCACTTTCCATTTCCAGAAAGCTAGGAGGAAGAGATAGGGTCAAAAACATGTTCTTTATCCCTAGCTCCAGGAATCAAAGAGGGAATAGAACAGGCTTTCCAGTCAACATCACAATTCCTCATCAACTGCCAAAAGGAGGGAAAAAATTTTGTGCAAAAACACAAGTTAGAAAATAGGTATTTTCTTCCCACCCTTTACAAAATATCATAATATTAGGAAGGGCTGGAGAAAATTGGGAAGCATAGTAGAGGGGTACACATTCTTTTAAGTACCAGCTATCTGAGTGCTCTCCTGGCAAGGGTTAATTACTTAATTGTTACCATCTTTTGACAGCAGTAAAATTCTGACAAGAAGGGCTGGAAATTAAAATACCTCATTTGGTGGAGTTCCTCCCAACTGCTACTCTATACCTGATATCTGTGTTCACTGTAATATTATTTCTGACAGCTCTTCTCAGTCTTCACAGGATGGCAGTAGACGTGACCACAGTGCCAACACATACAGTGGTTAGCTGCAGTTCCACTGCATGCTCTACTCAGGCTTTCATTCAGTAAATTAAAAAGAAATTTGTTATTTCTCTGACTGTTTTCACTCAGAATATGGAGATGCCCTGAGGAGGGAAGCAGCTGAGTTCTGTAAATCCTGGGAAACAATTAGACTGCCACAGTATCAGCAAGGAACACTGTTAGTCCAAGACAATGGTGAATCACCATTTCATCTTTGCTTAAAAAAAAATTACGTTCTCCCTGGACTTTGCAGCAAAAATGGAATTTCAAATAATCCCAGTGAAGCAGAGTTTAGAGTGAAATATAAAAAGAGAATGGCTCAAGATTGTAGTCTGACACTGAACCAGGCTCTTCTGCAAGCATGTGCTGTTTGGCCACAGGAGTTCACAACAGACTTAAGATGAAGGCTGCTACAGATATTTCATGTATTCAACCAGAAATTAGAAACTTCCTTTTACATTCTAAGTATAAAGATTATAAAATTAAATACAGGAAAAAAACCCAAGCCCCAACATACTTACAGGTGCTCCATAACCAAAGATCTGTCTGTACTCACCTTTCATTACGAATTACATTAGAATATCACTTATTTTTAAATTAGGCATTAGAATTTTTTTGGAAAGGTGAAGACAAGCGACATACACCATAGGAAGACATTTCATATACCTGTTCTCCTTGCCATTTTGTATCACTGAATGCCTATCAGCAGTGGTTCTTTCACTACAAACATATGTGTTGCGCCGTGTCATTGCTCCAGGGGTAGTATTATTCTACAATTAAAAAACATAGGTTTGTTATTCCTCACAGAAGGCTTTTCTGAGGTTAGTCTGCATATAATTGAAGGCTTTTTACTTAATTCTAGTTCTATGCAGCTTTAAAACTTACAATGATTAAACAACTTAATATACAAACTCCATCTAGTATTTGTAAGGAATATTGCAATCAGAAAAAGTAATTCTAACAAGTTGTTCTTGTATTTCATACTGATGGCTCAAAATTAATATTCCTTAAAGTTTTTAATTACAAATGTTCTGAATTACAAATTCTGAGTATACACAGCATTCTTCTACATCTGCATAGCCTGTGTCTTTAGCCTATTTTTGAAATACTTTACCACTTGTAGCTTGAAGAATTTTCCTTTAATTTAAAATCATACCCTTAAACAAGATAGGAAAAGCAAAGACTTAACAAACAGATGTGGTAAAATTCAGTGGGAAGGTAAACATAGACTTTTAAATATTATGATACTATGAAACACTAGACAAGTTTTAAAACCAGGGAAGAATAAGAGACAAATTGCAAAGAATTTTAGTAAGACATTTTTTAAAATACACATTTCAATACAAGCATAATACACTGAGGACAAGAGAACCAGGGGAACTTAAACTACAGACCTTACTTTAGAGGGGAGAAAAGAAATAGAATTACTTTGCCTCTGTCTTTACAGAGAAAGAGGGTGGAGATATGCCCAAGTTGGCGGTCAATTTTCCAGGAACGACTGAGAAGCTATAGGTAATTCACAGATAACAGAATTATAAAAAGTTAGATGCAATTACTGTAGGAAAAGCAGGGTGGTCCAGACAAACATGCACCCCCAGGTCGTAGAGGAAGTAAAAGCCGGCAAGCCTTTGTATTTTTTTCTCCCCACCCCAAGAACAAAACACAGGAAACTGCAAATGGTTGAAAAAGTAGAAAAAAAACCTTTAAAAGTTTTCTTTAAAGAAAAGGATCACGGGGCAAAGCAGGAAGCAAAAAAGGCTATAAACTTCAAACATCACTGCTGGGGAAAGTCTTGGAGTAGGTCAGCTTAAGGGAGTGACTGGTCAGCACCTGGATAAGCACATGTTGAGTAAGGAGGGCCACTAAGAATCAGGCAGGGGACTTCATGCTCAACCAACCTTTTGGAGCTCGTTGAAGAATTATGCTACGATGGACAAGGGAAACTCAGCGGATTTTAAAAATAGCATTAAGAAAAGGTTTCGCATAAACGGTCACAGGAGAGAATCATGGCAAGAAGGATTAAAAAAAAGAAAGGAAAAACTAGTTCAAGCACAAAAGCAGAGTAGCCAAACCTTTTTTGTTTCCAGACCTGAAATAAAACTGTTAAAGTGGAGTATTCTCAATAAATACCAAAAATGCCTTAAGGCAAAATATCTGCTATCTAGGGAGTCTCAAGCAACATATTCCCTGAGCCATTTAACCTTGAAGACATCTTGTCTAAGACACTGCTGACCTGTTTGTTACACACCTTTTTACACAAATGTACAAATTAAAACGCAACAGTGAAGTGCACAACCTCCTGCTGTTAAAAAGTACAAAGACAAAGGATATTTTAGATTGGCAGAACAACTAATTGACATGTTAGATGCATGCAGCTGTCTAAAGGGTTCTCAAGTATTCTTCACTAGATATTCCTTAGGGATAAGCATGTGCCAAGCAGCAGAAGCCTTCCTAGCCCTTTCCTTGCACTTTATTCCTTATACATCCCTTATCTTCATATACGTTTATTGATTTAAAAAAATCCCATCACCAATTCTTCCACTTTGACATTTCTCGCTGTATAAACTCCTCTCTCTTTACTAAGCATGCCAGCAATGAAAGCTGTGCACCTAAGGGTGCACACCTAAGGGGAGGTTTTGTTTATCTGCTCTTGCGAGGTCACACTGTGCAGGACACTTCTTGGAGGCCTCACAAAGCAATGGTACAGTGAAATATTGCTTATTAGTATTTGCAGATCATTTTGTTCAGTGTTGTGAACATACTACAGGACAAAGCACCTAAAATATCCAACACTGGTGTTCTGGTAGGAAATAAGCACAATAATCAGCAGCTTCCTTCTTTCCACCTGCTCCCTTTGAACATGAAATGTTGGTTTCCCTTGAGAAAACACCACATAACATTACAATGTATTGTCATGTTGCACATCTGGAAAGACAAGACTCTGTGCTGGACCAGACTTTTAAGAATGTTAATTTTCAGGTTTGGGAGTAGACAAGTTTTGGTATTCCTATCTGAAATGAGAGGACTGCAAGGACATGCTCGCCCAGCTCATTGGGAAATGCAAAGATGGAAGCATCAGCATACATTTTTTCCTGTTTGACTCAGATTTCAGAGGTCAGAGGAAGAGATTTAAGCACTTGAAGGTTTCAAATTTCAGTTTTGGCATGAATAGTCTTGGTATTGGGGTCTTTACACTTTCTAGTGTATGACCTTTCACAATTCATCAAGGAAGCTCTTCAGCTGTGACTTTTTGTTCAGCCAATCTACAGACTGTTAATCTCTGGACATGACTAAATAGCACAGGTGCACAGCACTGGAAACTGGTGTAAGCAGCACCCCATTCCTTGATGGAATGACAGCTCCCAGGGTCAGGGTTAGCTGCCTAAGTTCATCTTCATGGCATGGTCTGCCTTCTCTGCAGGAGGAGCTGACACAGCACAGCACATGCTGAGACTTGTGAGCACATGCACAAGGCCCAATCACTGCACAAAGGATGAATTTGTGGCACAGAGTCCTCCTCTTTCCCTAGAGAGAGTCTTGTGTGCACTGCTCAGGCAGGCTATTTCCCATTAAGAGACACCAGGGGAAGGACTGATGAAAAACTTTCATAAAAAGCTTCTGACTTACAACAGTGAACCCATCTATTTAGTTAAGAGCACTAGTATGGTATTTGGTCCTGGATGACTTTTCAAATGTACCACCTATTTTCCTCTTCCAGTTTTCTCAAAGCTATTCTAAGGGTTCTGGGACAGCTTTATCACAACACTGAGGAAAAAAAAATCAAAGCTCTAAGAAACAAACAAGGAATTATTAAAACACAGATATATCAGTTCCTGCTAACTATCCAATGCCTGTAGCAGGTTTTCATTATTAATTTGGTATTTGCCCAAATAGCTTGAAGATTTTTGATGTGTACTTGTTCAGCTTGCAGAACAATTTTGTTTACAAGAGTTTAAACACTGTCAACTTTAGAAGTACAGCTTGGAGCCCTTCACTCCAGTCCCAGACTCAGCTATCTGCTCCCCAAGCACAACTCTTATCCTTAAGTGCAGGCTTTTATGCTTGGGTACTCAATAACAGTAGAACACAACTGACTAAGAGTCTCCAGCAAGGACTGGTTCTACTGCTTTTGCTGTTCTGTGAAAATATTAATTGTTTTTATAGGATATTTTTACTTCTCTTCAGTGCTTTTCCATCATATTACAGATTTCAGGACTTCAGTAAAACAGAAACTCTCTTCACCTCAAACTTTTTTTAACCTCAGGATAATATGGTAACTCTTATATTTTTTTTCCTTCTAGATGCATGCCAACAGTGTCAGAAACAGAATTCCCTTCTCAGCTGCACGAAATGAGTAAAGAGACAATTTTAAACACTAATTATTGAGTGACAACATAAGTCTGATTTCCTGCTCACCACCTGGTATCACTGCTAGTAAAAGATCTGCTGGACCAGTTGCACACTGAGTCAGGGAAGCATCATATGGTTACAGGCTGAAATTTTATTTCAGGTACAGTAGTAAGAAATTTGAAATAAGCCTACTGGAATAGACCCCCAATATTTGGGAGTGGCAGAGAATAGCAGATGAAAAGATACTGAATGTAAAGTATGTTGTAACTGTGACACAAATCTTTCTGACAAGGCACCATACAATACCAAGTGAAGCCCAAAGTAGGACAAAAACTGATCTGATTATCCTACCGTTTTGAGATTCAATAGCTAAGAACTGTCTCCTAAGAGAAAACCAAATCTGAATGGTTTCTGGACTGATCAAGAACAAAGGGAAACTGTGGAGGACCACAAAACCAAAAAAGGGTCCCCCAAAATCCTGAATTCCTGTTCACATTTATGAATAACAGCTGCTACAGTAGAAGATGTGTTTTTCCAAGGAAACTCTTGGGCTGATATCCTTGAGCCAAGTCATTACTAGCCACTGACCCAACTGACAATACAGGGCCAATAAAGTAAAACAAGTTTCATCTCACTTCTTTTGCTTCAGACTGTCCTGCAGCTCAGGAAATTATGTTCTTATTTGCTGTAAGTAATGGTGCTAATTATTACGGCCAAAGAACTATGACAGCTTTGTGGGATGAGTTAAAAAAAAAAAAAAAGTTCTGTTGCAAGTTGAACAAAGGTCTGAGAATTTTTTTCTTCTGAAAAGAAGGAAATTTTTCAGTACAAAATCCCAAAGTTTTAGAAATTAAATGTCACATGACTGAAGCACTATGTGAAAACAGATTTCCAACTTTGCCTTTGAGGGAGAAACCACAGAGAACACAAGTTAAAGCCAAAATGAACAAAGGATTTTCTTTCTTTTGGCACACTGCCTGCTGCTAAACCATGAAGATTCACTACTTTTGCTCCTTTGTAAGTTTTTATTGTTGTTGTTGTGGTTTAGAGGCAGGTGGGGGAAGCCCACAAGGACAAAAGCCAGGCACACTGCTTTTGCATACAGGCTGAAATATCTCTTTGCAGGGTTTTTAGAACTACATTTCTTTGATAATCTTAACAACATAACTATGACTTAAAATAGTAATGTTTGAAGACAAAGATTGGGTGGCTCCTTATACATATGAAACTATAAAACAGGATAACAAAAATGGAGATTTCATTCTTCTGTACAGAGGCCACAGAGGAGTGGTTGGTGATATGAGGAGTAATAAAACTATCGTTTTTACATTTTACTTTTTTAAAATATCCAAATCATGTCTGTTTACTAAGAGCTATTAATGCTAATTATGAATATTGACTACTTCAAGACTATTAAGAGGTAACTTAAAGAGCTGACAATGCAAGAGAAAAAATACCTACATTTACTCTTGACAAATGAACAGTAAAATCAGCACCACCAATAAATCACACATTTAATAATATTTTATGCCTTAAAAAAATTAAAGGTTTTGATAAATAAACATTTCTACTTACACTAGGGACAGCTGAACCTTTCTTACGTTCAGGAATATCAGCCTTATTGGGATTGCTGGCATTTCCAAGCATTGGGCTAGCTGGTGCAATTCCTCTTCCTGCAACAGCACTACTGCTGGATTTTCTTGACTGAATTCCTTCCTCTTTGAGGTCACTGTCTGTAGTACTAGTCTGGCTTCTTTTAGGATATGCCACTACTGAAGGGATGGATGGTCCAGCTTAAAAAACAAACAAAAGAAACAGGAAAAGGGTTTTTCTTCTTGGAAGTTCAGTGACTATTTTTTATCACAATGGAAATGTATTCACACATGAGAACCAACACAGTTAAGAGTGGGAACCAGAGTTGCAAAAAGATAATTAGATTATTGAAATAGATGTATTTCAGGCAACAGTAGAATACTGTGAAAAACAAAAACCTTGTAAGGTAAAGGTACAACTTGATTTCCATGAAAGTTCCAAGAATTTCATTAAGGTTTCTCATTTGGCTTGCTAGAAAAATGCTTTAGAGACATCTTGAAGACACTTAACAAGAAACTGACTCATTCAAACCAGAGCATCCCTCATTAGCACAGTGCTGCCATGTGCTGTTCAAGCCAATTTCCTGAGACAGGCAGGTGGTGACACAACCCTGGGGCACCAGCACTGATGGCTGCTGGTCTGTGCTCCTGCAGAAGTGGCAGTGGTCACCACCAGCCTCCCCACCTGTGCCAGGAACACACAACTGCTCTGACACCTGAGAATGAGGAAGCCCCTTCAACAGTGCCAAAATCCCTCCTGCTTTAACAGCCTTCTTGAGTCTTGGTGAAGTCTGTGGGGTGTCTCAGGATTGTGTTTTCTCACATCTCACACCTCTGAAGAGGATAACATCCAGTTACATCAACTTCCTTTTTAACTGTTTAAATGAGAATTAATCAAAAAGTGTATGTGTGTATATACACAGACATAAAGAATACATATAAATACATAAATATATAATATGTAGCTAAAGCATTTTTTACAAGTATCAAAACCCCCAGTAACTGGCATCCCAGAAGACTCCCCAAGGAAAGCAACCTCTGAATGCAGAGAATGTAGGCCTAAACTGGGATTTCTTTTATGAGTTAAGTGTCTGAGCAGGAGGATGTTTAAGACATTTAGAAAATCCTAATCTACTACACTGCACTCTCATTAAGCAGAGGAGTTGTAAGTTTGTCAGTCATTGTTCTTCAGAAATTGAATTCCTGCAGGACAACCAAGTGACACTACCCTTAGGAAACAGGAAACCAGAAATATTGGCAAACTGACATTTCTTCAAGTTTTAGACACAAGCTGACCTACTAGTGTCAAAAGAAAACAAAAGCTGAACAGACATACAAGAGCATGGGGGAGGAGTGCTGTGCTTTTCATGAAAAAGGGGGTTGCAACATTCTCTTCAATTTGTGTAACAAGACTTTGCCAGCACAGTCAGGAATTTATGGGACAACACAAGGCAGAACAAGAGAATTAAGTTGGTGTATTCAGTGTTCCTCTAAAAGCTCTTTTGAAGGCTTTATAACAAAACCAATTTAAAAAATCAGTTATTCACTAAAATATTTAAGCACCATGCTGTGAACTATGCTGTTGTCATCCTCCTTACACTTGGGGGATGGAGACAAATCCAGAAACTGAGCAGAACTGGAAGCCACTGTACTCTGCAAGACTGAAAATGAGAAATGCTCACCGTGATCACTGTACCGCCGCTGCTTCTGGCTAGAAGATATGCTTCTCTGAACTTTGTGATGAGGAGATTGTCCAGTGCTATTATTAAGATCACTACTTGGCCTAACTTTGGCAAGTGAAAGATTGCTGCTGGAGCTTGAATCACTTGCATCCAACTACAATACAAACGAGAGTATGAAAACAATAAGTTCAGACAAAACAAATAAAAACATCCACCACATTCTGGGAGCAGGAACAGGGAGGTGGAAAATGGCTCTGCTACATGGGAAATTACTGATGGCATGGGCAGCTGCTTAGAGGTCCCACCTTCTTTAAGGCTGTTGTACAACTGTCTTAGGTAAAACTCAGTGGAATTTGCAGCTCCTCAAAGGACAATCAGTAAAGGAATTCATCTGTCTTTTCAGAACTCTCCCCTCAGAGTTCTCCAAGATTTTAACAGGAAGAGAGGATACACTTTGTAGAGGCCACCACACCAACTCCTCCAGCAGAGGAACCAAGAGCAGCTTACTGATGCTGAGCCCTCTCAGCATTGTATGGAAAAGTAATGTACAATGCAAGAACTTTTTCAGGTTGGTCAGTCCAGCTCCTTGGTTCTCTTAAAATAGGTACAACTGGCACATTCACACCTGAGCTCCTAGATTAGCCAGGACAGTAACTGCTGAGCAAACAGGGCAGCTCTGGAGAGCCTAAAGGCAAGAGTTTACTGGCTCAAAATCAGGTGAGAACAAATCTGCTTCATTTGGACTGCTGATGAGTAGAACAACATGTCTTTAAGTGCAATGGATTTTTGGGCAGGAATGCAATGCCAACAGTAACTGACTTAATTTTTGCTTCTAAGTCTGCTAAGGACACTTTCTGATTTGCTTCTTTGCAGTTTTAAGAATGGTACTTACCTCTGATGACTTCCTTCCTAGCAGTAAGTACGTAGCTGTGATTTCATCATACTTCATTTTACTAAGGGATTCTTGAATTTCTTCTTGAGAATATCCCATTCCTACCATAATATCTAAAACCAAGCAGACATTCTGTAAGTAACTGAAACTCTGATGTTCAGGCTGGCTGAGTGTTCAAGAGAAAGGATGAAACATTTAAAGAATTAAAACAGAATTATTAATTTTGAAAACATAAACCTGATCAAGTATCAGTTTTAAAGGATTAGTTTCTTTTTCCAAATGTCAAACAAATACAGAGTGGTGGTGGAGAGAAAAAAAACAACCCTCCCACATCATGCAAACAGTATTGTGGTCCTGGAAAGTAATCAATTACCTATTCTTTTCTGGTCCGAGATGTCTAGCTCTGGTTCAACAAAAGGTTTAAGTTCATCCTCCTCATGCCCTGCATTGATCCACCTGTCCTTCATAATTTGCTATGAAAAAAAAAAAAAAAGCTTTGTTAGTACAGTACAATTAGCAGCAAAGAAAACAACCTGTGGGAAGAACAACTTCTTTATGCAACAAACACTAAGGTCTTTCCTAATTTTTATTTTCCAGAACATTTCCAGCACCTAGTGTTTTGCTCCAGTGAGGAGAACTGTCTACACACATCAAACCAAACTTCTCCCCAGTCAGCTGTATCCCAGCTCACAGCTGAGAGCCAAAAGCCTGCAATGCAGACCAGGAGCAGTGTGACGACTTTGACATGGCTTGGAATTCCAAGCTCCACCAACAGAATTCCGTGGAAGCCCTGTTTTGGTCTTTACTCCTCCATGAGGGTACAAAAGGCAACTACAACAGCCAATACCTCCAGCTCACAACTGAAAATGTGGAAAACAATGTGGTGGATCACCCATTAATGCAGGAATCCACAAGCTAACCACCAAGAAAAGTTATATGACATAGAAAGTGTAGTGACACATTGATTTTGAAAGTAACTGGAGCCAGGTGTATTACAACCCCAGTAAACAGTATCTTTGAAGAGTCATGTGCTTTCATCAACAATCCCACCTCCAAAGCTCACCCCAAATATGCATAGGAACAGTGTGGAAATAATAAATTACAGCTCAAAAATGCAGTTTGAAAAAAGTGATGCACCTCATTTGTGCAATTACCTCTAGAGTGCCTCTTTTTGTTGGGTTTAGCACCAGGAAACGTTTGAGGAGGTTTTCACAGTCTGTGGACATGTAGAAAGGAATCCTGTATTTTCCCCTTAGCACTCTTTCTCTAAGTTCCTTGGTAACAGAACAAGAACAGACAGTAAGTTGTAAGCAGCAAGTCACTCAAAATATTAGATAAAATATTAGATAAACATGGCCAACATAGTCTACAAAAAGCTACCTTTAAGTTCTGTCCATCGAAGGGAAGAGATCCACTCACGAGAGTATAAAGAATAACACCTAAACTCCAAACATCTACTTCAGGTCCATCATATTTCTTCCCTTGAAAGAGCTCTGGAGCAGCATATGGTGGGCTGCCACAAAAGGTGTCCAGTTTATTTCCGACTGTAAACTCATTGCTAAAACCAAAGTCAGCTATTTTAATGTTCATATCTGCATCTAGCAATAGATTTTCAGCCTGGAAGAGAAAGAATGGTTTGTAGATGAATAAAATGCTTGATTTAGAATGCTGTTGGCTGCTTTTACTCATTCTTAAAAGGCAAGAAGTTGAAATACCCATTAACATTCCCTTCCTTGCAAGGTCTTTAGGTGTGCTTTAGTCAATCATCAGCATATCCTTTTTTAAAAATCTCTGTACAATGGCTTCAGACTATGGGAGCTGTTTCCCTGCCTGAAAACTTGTTACCATCTGTTTTTCTCCACAGAAATGTATCTTACATTTTGGTCTATTCAGATGAAAATAAGATATAGTCTCACTATCCATACTTGATAGCATGTGTATTCTTGCAGTAGTTAGGTAATAAACACAACTTTTAAAGTGCTTTCAAGTGTTCTTTTTTTTTAGTGCTGGTATTATTTTTTGATTTTTTTAAGTTACAAAGCTATGACAGGATGAACAAATTATGTAGCAGTAGTATTAATATAAAAGGCACAGTTTAAAGAAGAGATAAGCTGTTTCATGCCAAGCTACAAAGAAGCCATACCTCAGTTTCATTATCACTACTGGTAATTCATTCTGTTCAGCATCAATTCTTGTCATATCTCTATCAAACTACCACT
>VYZP01049920.1:102892-158991 GCA_013400635.1 Hypocryptadius cinnamomeus
CAATTTTTTGCAAATCTCTATCAAACTACCCCTTAAAAAAAAAAAAAAAAGATTTCTCAGCTAACACTGACCTGCATCAGATCTGAATGTGACCGCTGGGGGAGAGGTTATCTTTCAGCAACCATTAAATGGTTTAAAAGCCTTATAAATGCTCTTCCTTTTATTTAAAATGGTTCTAAGCTGCAAATATTTCTCAAGACTCGCTATAACATACGTAAATAAATAAATAAATAAATAAATCAGAAAGCTCAATATAAACTGTATTTTATAAACAATAAAGGTCACACCCACAGGTACAGAAGCTGACACACATACACTGCACACACTTTTTCCTACTCACCTTGAGATCTCTATGAACAATATGCTTTTGATGGCAATACTGCACTGCAGATACTATCTGGATAGAAAACAAACCAAATTATGTAAGTGACATCTCAAAGAAGCAGGAGCTTTAATCAAAGATTTCAACATTTATTACTGAAGTTGACATGAAGTTATCCAGTCAGAGCTACATAACCAACTCCTACAGTGACCAGTATATTTGGGAAAAAGCTGCTGAATAACTTTAATGTTATTTGATCTATTTGCTTTCTCCTATACTTGAACGAGGATTTTGTTTTTCCTGTGGGGCTAATTATAGACCAGTAGAAGCAATGACTTTCAGAAAGGTTACTGAAGTATTTCCATTCCAATACTGTATACAGCTATAAAAGCTTTCCCCCTAGACTGAGTTTTTCCAGGCCCTCTCCAAAGGTGATTTTTCATGCCATGCCAGAGGGAAAAGGTTAAGAAATGGGCTTTGATTACTTGAGAAACTACTGGCAAACAGCCTGTTTGTCAAAATTTGTGCAATGAGAAGCAACTAGGCATCTGACAGAGATCTGCTGTCTAAGTGCATATGGTTTAGTGCATTTTGTATATCATAGCAAGCTCAATGGAAAAACTCTCTTATGTCTCTGAAGCGTAATGGAATAATTTCTTCCATGATAATTTCCAAATATCATAAAGATTTTTCTGCTTTATATAGCAAACCATATAAGCTATTTACACAGTGCAGTGCCATAGTACGTTGCTTCTCAGATTTATAAGCATTGCTGCAGAACTTCACATGTATGGAAAAGGTGGATAAAGTATCATTCTTACATGACCACAAATGCAGTCAAATGCATTTTGTCATGCATGCATGGTCAGAATTGAGGCAGATGTTATGACTTGTTAAAATAAGTGGAACTGCACATAAAAATAGTAACTACATTTAAATAAATATATTTTCAGTCTTCATTCAAGAGTAAGAAGACTTCCCCAGCAGAAAGATGAGGTAGCATTACTATTACAAGAAAATAACTCCTGATCAGATCACCAGTTTAGGGTAAGGATCCCCTGCACTGGCAGAGGAGCAAGGGTTCTCTCCCTCAGCATTTAGAGCACATGAAAGGTGTTGGTAGGTTCTTGGTAGGTCAAATAACTGATGCACCAGTAAGTTTTGTATTTGAAACTTAAGCACCAATGTGATCTTTGTGCCCTGTAATACTGAATCACTCACATGCAAAATGTCACCTTAGAAACCAAGCAGACAGTGGAAAGCTGAAGTACTATTTCCATTCCCTACACCTTCATTCTGGTTTTGCTTTTTCCTTTATATACTGGCTCCCTCTTTCTGACTCCAAGTTCAGCTTTTTACAGCTACTGAAACTACCAAAGTGCTCCCGTGCCACCACCTATCCCCTCCTTTTGGTTTCCCTTCCTTTTCTCTCTGCTACCATTACCTCAGCCCCAGTCACAAGCTCACTCTGCAGGGGCTTCCAGTGCTGACAGCATGACAAACACCTCAGGCTTTATTCAGACACAGCACTACCACCACTCACTCCTGAACTGCTTTATTGTGACTGCCTAAGAGCAGAAGGCTGAGCAGATGATCAATCAGTAGCTTCCTTTGGAGATGCTTTTGAACTCCTCTGCACTGCAACAGGATGGCACAGAGACTGCAGAAGTGAGCCCAATCCACGTGAAGTGAAATAATGAAATGTGTCGGACATTAATAATTGAAGAACATAACTGAATGAAAAATAGCACAAAGCATGGCTGCTCCAGACTGAAACCCTTGTCTTCCACCTTCCATCACTGTTTCCATTGACAGCTCCCTCACTTCCTAACCTTCTTGTGTGAGGAATTTTCTGACACTTGGCAGGTGAAGAGAAGGGGAGAAAAAGCATCTGAGCTTTTTGGTAGAAGTAACAACTGGAACATTGAAAAACTTTTCTAAAGAGTGATTTCAAAAATCTGTATAAATATAGGTTTTGAAGAAGTTCTCTCTAGGCAGAAGAACCATTCTCTAAAAGGATTAAATGACAAAAGGATGAATGACCCCTCAAGGCCCCTTCCACACTGCTAAGAGCATTCTGTTGCTTTACTGGAACACACCAATAAGATGTACTTTGTGGATTTTATAATTTTCTAAGATCTGTCCTACCGTCTACCAGCATTAAGAATTCTAAACTGCTTCAGCAGGAAAACAGTGAGAATAGAAGAAGGCCAGATCTTATTGCTTGCAGAAAAGAGAGGGAATTAATACACACAAATTTAAGGAGACTTGCTGCTCTGCATCAGATTTTTTTGTGGAAAAAGGATGAAACTGAACCAGAACTGCCTGGGAGTCTGTAATGGGGAAGAAGAATAAGGAGACATTAAGAATGCAAAACATTCTCAATTTGAATTTCTCACACATGGCTACACAAAAGGAGTTTGAAATGGAGAACTGTACAGCATAGTTGTATTCTTAGACTTTGTACCTTCTCCTGTGTTCCTTGTCAAGTGCAACTGAAATAATGTGATTACTGTCTTTTACATTCTATTTTCCTGCTAAAAACTGTACATATGTTTAACAAAATGGACTAAATACCAGTTCCTTTTCATCTTTAGCAAGCAAAAAGGGAGAATTACTGAATCCTGCTCTTTGCCTGCTAGAGAGGAAGTGTCTCCTCAGACAAAACACAAGTGTTTGATCCAGAAATCACATCTACTGAAAGAAGAAACGTGATCTGAAAACAAGATATAATACAACCTATTGTAAGAACTAATCTCAACACCATGGCACAACTGTTTCTTCAGTTTAGAAAGAACCACTGTCTGCTAAAACAGTTAACAAATTAAAAAAAAAAAAAGAAAAAAAAGAAGACTATTATGTCTTAAGTCTCTACCTAACAGAGAACAGCTGCACTGCATCAGATAAAAGGTCTGCAGAGTGCATTCTTCCTCCAACAATGACCAAAAGTGATACAAAGCTATTCCAGAACTACAGTAAGGTGAAATGAATAGTTTCATGACCTGTGAACCCAGCAAGATCCAGTTTCCTTGTTTCCTTTGACACTGTTCCTCAGCCTGAGCTTTAGCATCTAATAAAATGCCAAGCTCTGATCAAAGTTACCTGACTTTCATCCAGCAAGAATGATTTTCTCTCTAGCTTAGCCCAATCAGCTCGTGCTACAGTTTCTCTTCTCTGCTTATTTCCAGGCTTCTCTCTTTTTTTCCCAGGAACTGAGGCTTTTGAAGCTTTCAAGAACCTCCCTCCTTTGAGATCAAGGTCCTCTAAAACTGGTTGAGCTCAGCAGCCAGGAAATCAGCTGTTGGGGGAGGACAGAGCACAGCTGTCTGCACCAGGAAACTTGCATGAAAAAACTGAAAAGTGTATTCCAGTGCATACAAGTGAGACCATCTATATATCTTTACAAATAGCATTTATTCTACTGAAATATTAAAAAACTCCAACAAACCAACTCAAAAAATCACCGGGCTGAGAGTACATAAACCCAATTCTTGATGGATCAAACACTCAGCTCAGCAGGTAACTCCCTTTCAAATTCTTTTCCTCCACACTTCTTTTTGAAAATGAAGTTACATATATCCTGTACTACCCACATTATCCCATAAAATTAAGCACTAAGTATACCTGTAAAACATGTTTGACCTGTTTCTGTACGTTTTTACTTAAAGGGAACTAAAATTGTCAGAAAAAAAATAGGTATTTATTGAAGAAACATGTAATTTTAATGTAATTACTGCAAGATCTTTTTCCACATAGCTCCTGATGAAAGAAATTGAGGACTGAGAGCAAAGAGTCTATCAGTAGAAGTTTCCAATATTCACATCTGAGAGAGAACAGTCAATCCTCTCAAGTTACTCTGAAGGTCTTCAAGTGACATTACAAAGGCAACAGTCAGGGATTTAGAAGAGATGGCTGAAGTGGGAATGACTGTTTCACATCCCACCACTCCTACTGCCAACACAGCACAGAAGCATAAACCAGAAACCTTCAATCACAAAGGAAAACTCTCTACCTACCAGAATATGAAAGCGAAGGCAGCAGCTTTAAAAAGACACATAAGACTTTGTTGAAGAGTGAGAAAAGTTTTCCTTACTGTCAAGCTGTATAACTCCAGTAATCACAAACGATTTCTGGGGAGACGAAGTCTACAGCTGCTTTTGGGTTGTTTTGTTTGTTTGGTGGTGGTGGTTTTGGTGTGGGGTTTTCCCCCCAAAAGATTAAAAAGGGTAAATACAAGATTTAATAAGATGAGAGAAAACAAAGCAAAATCATTCATTTAATTCCTGCAAGTCTCATATCTTACATCAAATTTCTATTATGTATGGCAATGCTTGAGAAGTGAAACTATCAGAGCCTCCCCTTCCAACAGGGCAACTGACAGACACATCACTGCCATGATCCAGCAGTTTAAAACTCCTACATGCCATTCAAAAACCTCTTGTCCCTACTCATTATTTTCAAGTGTCATTAAGCTGGAGCATAATTTTGACATTTATTATTTGTCACAACATTACTGAGGCTATCCAAGTGACCAAAAGGAATAGGCATTTACAAATTTCAGCACAAGAGCAGAAAACAAGTGTGTAAGACGGATCAGATTTGAAACTCCAGATGCTACAAGAGCAGACATTTTGATTTAAATTAGTTATGCAAAAATATCTGGTTATGTTCAGTATTTGACTGGTTATTTACAGTACTGCTTGACTGTAGAATGGAAATGCTTTTTGCAGATCAATGAAATTCCAACATCTTGGCAGGGCTAGCTTACTCATCATAAAGCAAGCTAAACTAACAAGTCTAGACATTACTTTTCTGTGACTTTTTAGAACAACTATTAAACAGTATCTTCTCATGTAAGCAGATGAATGTGAATGGATCCCTACTACATGCACTGTCTGCATTTTGAAACTGGCCTGTTTGTAGCCTGCTACATTTGAACAACTTCCAAAATGTTACAGACCTGCTGAGCTAAGGACATATGAAATCAGCCCAGAGGAAATGCATTTTGGAATGGAATACACTTCCAAACCAAGCAGTCTCTGTGTTCTGGCACTCTTGGACACCCTGGCACTCAGCACTAAGGAAACCAGCACCACTGAACAGACTGACTCCTTCAAAGCACTGCTGTGACATAAGTTTTTTCTTACTCAGAGCTACAAGCCCACAACATGCTGAACACTGCTCTAAGTCAAATGCAAAGGACAGCTGTTTTACTCATTTCAGCATTAAAAACACGGGTGAGGGGAAAGCTGACATATAGGAATGTTATACATACCTGTCTAAATTTAGCTCTAGCCTCCTTTTCCTTCATTCTTCCATGTGCAACCAGATAGTCAAACACCTCCCCTGCAATTCAATAACAAGACACATTAATGCCAATTTCAGAATGTAGAGATTCTTTTCCAGCAGTTGCCCACAGCAGCTTCACTGGAATTACTGTACTTCAAGTTTATGATTATAGGACAGCTCAAGAGAACAAGGCACAACTGCTGTGCAATTTACTACACCATCATCTCTTTTACAAGAAAATAATGAGTGACTGGATATACACAAAGGAAACCATTTCCTTCCAATTACTTAGGATAGAAACTGAGCAGCATACTTCTGTTTTGTAAACAAAGATGACAAATACCCCTTCACAGACCTTCTCACAAGAGTTTCTTTTGCTTCAGAAAAAAAAAAAAGTTTCATATATGAGAACAATTGATGATATCTGTAAATGCCATCATACCAACACCAGAATTTTAATTTGTGCATGTGTTTAAAATGGTTCTAAACAAAATCAAAAAACATAGCTTTAACCTAGGCTTGGAAGAGGTACCCACAAGGAGGGTCACAAAAATGAGCACAACAGGACACATTCCTCACACAACCATCATACCTGTAAAATACACAGAACAAGGCCACTGTTGTATGGCTGTGGATGACTAAAGATTACTGAAGATCTACTGTGTTTCAGTTTTTCCCCTCTTTAATCAATGCAGTCCTTTTAGAGCATCAATACAGACTACAATGTTTCAACTTTAGGTGCAGGCCACTGACATGTTGGTGAAAGCATGGGAGATTTCCTTTACTAAAAACCAACAGTTGTGCACGTAAGAACTACAAACAGAATACTAACACAGTGTTAAAAAGTCCTCACTAGTATGCAAAAACCATAAAAACTTCAGAGGTGGTTGAAATATTTAAACATTCCCTACTGAGCAAGGAAACATGGTTTTGTAGACAGCCACCTCACAAGGGAAGAGCTGAGTAATATCATATTTATTTAAAAAAAAAGATGCAACTCCACCAGATTGCAATAAAAAAAAGGAGTCACACTGCAAGAAAAGCAACCACTGAGCCATGTGAGGGAATGTCAGGACTCCCCATAAAATAGTCTTCCCTCTGCAGTGTATTCTGTAATACTCAACTCAGGTAACTCTCCCAGCTGTATTTCACAGCTGTTTCTTAAAAAAACCTTGAAGCAGCAAACCTGGACACTTCTTCATAATTCAGGGAAAAAGACACCAGGGGAAGAATTATCCCCACTTTATGTGAAGTGTTGCAGCTGTAGCAATAATGTCTTTCATCCTGCAGCCAGAGTTCATGTGCATCATCATGACCTGGCCTTGATGAAGAGAAAATAGGGAAACTGATGCCTGCCACTGCGATTGCCAGCCACTCCTGTCTGGCACAGCATGGCACATCAAAAGGTACTGCTTTTGGCCTTCTGGACCAGTACAGTACTTACCTCTCCCTTATCACCCTAGGAAAGGTCCTCACTCTTTTAGAAAACCACTGGCCTGTCTACCTCCTAGAAGCCAATCACTAGATGGCAATAAGACTTCACTTTTAAGTCTAGTACTATCAACCAACACAGAGATGTCTCCCCAAACACCTGTACTAGTCAATATTTTAATGGTATAATACCCACTCTGTTCCTGTTTAAGCAAACCTTGGCTGAGCATTTAGGAAGCTGCTGGAAGAAAAGACAGGTGGGTAGAGAATCTTGCTTTATTTGTAGCAATTGATTAAACTTCACATAATCTAATGTAAGAGTCTGAATTCAATGCTGATTTTCTCTGAAAAAAGCCTATCTCCTTCCTAAACCTAAAGAAAAGCCTCAACTGTTTGAGATTCCCAGATGCTGGTGCTCAAGGGTCACACTGACAAGCTGAGTGATATTAAGTTCTAGCCAGCAAGGAGTAACTTAAGCCTGAATACCTTAATTCTAGCTCTGGTGAAAATATCTGACACTGCACAATGTGCATTTTTCCATCCCCTCTAGAATCAGGAATAGCATTTAAGCTCCTTCTAAAATGGCATAAGGCTAAGCCTAACAATTCTTGACAGTAGAAGGCCTGTGATTAAGATATGTAAGATGTCATCAACATCTAAAAACAGAAGTTGCAGTGCTCATGCTTTTGAAAGCAGCAATTAAAGAAACACAGAAATGTTTAATCTGAACATGATTTTACCAATTTTTACATGATTATACAAAACAGGACACCGGAGGTAGGGAACTGAATAGAGTAAATTGAGAACATTAGTATTTGTTATGGGCAGGAAAAATCAGTGGCTGAGAAAAGATTCACAGTTAATTTGTGTTGTGAAAAAAAAAGCAAATTTTACTAAGTTGTAGTAAGTTTAGAAGCTGGTTTTACAAGTTACATGTATTATTTATATTGACCAAACAAGTCCCAGTGAATACTGAAGATTTTGCTCAATATTTTACACCACCTTGACATAAATATTTGCTGAAAAAGAAAGCGAAACTTTCAAGAAAACAAGTGCTTTCTCTCACTTGACAATTTGCTTACGTGTGTCACTGCAGCATAAAGGTACTTACCCCCACTTGCATATTCCATTATTAAATAGAGAGTTTTTTCAGTTTCAATGACTTCAAATAGCTTCACTAGAAAAGAAAGACATTTAGTCACCAGTTAGATAGCTGCAGAAGCATTATGTTAACATCCCACAGAATTCTGTGAGAGAAAAATACCCAAACTGTTTGCCTGCACTTGATGATATCAGACTATTTACTCTAAAGAACCTTTCTGTCTAATGCTCTTAAACAGAAGATACTGTTAACACATTTGGCCAACTCATACAGAACAACATATTCTCAAGAAACAATACTTTGCTTCTTTTACGTGGAGAATAAACATAACTAAACTAAGCAGAACATGCAGAGATTTGAGCATCAGCAATAGCCACATATGTGCACTGAACTGAAACACGTGGTGACAAATCAGTTACCAGTCTGCTGACAGTCCCACAGAGTACCACAGCATTTAAATGTACAAACTTGAAAAAATTCTTGACCACTTCTTGGTTTTGGTGTATATCTAATTTTTAATGAGAGCCTGAACGCAGTCAAAAATCAATACTATACTCAAAAGGAGCAAATTTATCAGTTAGCTATGCAAATAACAGTTCTGTGCAATGGGATCACAATGTTTATTTTATTTTTTTAAACACACAGTTCTGAAATACCAGTTATTACTGCTATCTTAGAGTAAATTCACACTCCAGTGCAAAATAATCTTTTAAACTCATGCCACAGCAATCTTAACAGTGAAAAAGCTAAAACTTCTCCAGAGATGGAAATTACGTGAAAGAAACAAGATACCTATATTTGGATGATTTAAGATCTTCATTATTCTTACTTCTCTAAAGAGCTGAAATAAATATAAAATGTGAAATAAGTTAATGAAATCACTAACAAACAGCCGTTCTTAGAGACTGAAGACTTTGAAATAGTTATTTAAACACAAACATTATTAAACATTATCAATAAAGTTCATGAAATAAGCACTTTTTGAGGGGAAGAGTTAAATGCCTGCTTAACACCCCTCCCCAACAAATCAACCCCTCAAAAACCTGAAAACACCAAGGAAGAACTCAGACAGCTGAGGAAAGAAGTGGCCTTAGCCCTGTGGTTTGCAGACTTTTGGGGTCAGAAGAGCATTGAGAGCCCACGCAGCTTCCTGCTGACCAGTACATCTCACACATCTTTCACTCCCTTCACAAGAAGTACAGCTCCAGATTTTTGTGAATCCCCACCAGAACACCTTTAGAAGACCACTGCAGTATGTTACAGGTACGAATTCAGCTTTGTTCAGTACATTGTTAAAGCCCAAGAATTACTGTGCTACAACAGCAGCTCACGGGTGAAACATCAGCTGTTTATACTGTGCAAAAACCATGTTATCCAACTACACCAGCAAGGAGCAAATCCTAAGGAGAGAAGGGAAGACAAGGCCACCCCTCAGCCCTTCAGAAGCATTGCTGCAAGGCAACTGAGGCACAGCAGTCCTGGGTCTGCCAGCACAGCTCCCCTGACTCACTCCCAGGCACAGCCTGAAGCCTGCCCGGACAGTGCAGCACACTGAACGTACTCGCCAAAATTAACAGGGCACAACACAAATGGTGTTTTCCTGACCCCATCGTGCTGCTTCCCTTTCTGCAAGCACTGGTGTTAACCCTGACTGACACACAAGGTACAGGAATAATTTAACAGAAATATCTCACAAAACACACAACTTCCCCATATAAAAGCACGCCATCTCTAGTCCACCCCAGCAGGATGTGGTGAGGGACAACTGCTCGTTTCAAGTTGTAGGATGACATTATATCCCCTGCCCTAAATCCAGAGATAGAGTACTAATTGTAAGGATATTGTCATGTTTCATGTCCTGTCTGTCCCTCCCCCAATGCCAATACTCGTGTGAAGAGGGCTTTGCTTGAGTAAGTATTTCTGAAGATTTCAACTTTGCCTGTCACACAGAGCAAACTCTGTCCTTCTGCAACTTAATGAAAATATGGAGTGACAAAACTAGAAATGAAAGCAAAGTCATAACTGAACAGTTGTTAATTATTTTTTCCTCTCAAAACTCTTCTGCAAAAGACTATTGTAAGAGGCACATAACCATAATACTAAAAATGCCACAGGTGGTGTTACTGCAATATGAAACATTGCTCTGAACAAAGCTGGTAAATAGCAGATTAATTAAAAGCAGTTCCAAGATAAAATATTATTACAAAAAAACTTGAAGCACAAATACTTTTGTATTCAGAAAACCAAAGAATTCTCTTTTTATGCACTACACTATATGGCAGCGAACTGTGTAGCTGTTCTCCCTCTGCAGCTCACCCATGCCAGCCCAAGGCTCCAGAGGGCTGATGTTCTTCAGGGTCAACTATCTTCTAACAGCATGCTTCAAAAAGTGGGAATAATCAAGAGGTTTTATTAGAAACCTAACACAAATTTCTACAGGAGTATCAGTAACCTAACATCATATTGAACTTCATGTAAAGAGACCGAAGCAGAATAAAAGTCCACAGCTCCAAGTGAATGCAGACATAGGAAAGAACACAAGAGTTTTGTAAATATAGGATAGGGATAACAGCATTGTTAGTTACACTATGGAAAAAAAAAGTGCTGCTGGAAGATTTGGCTCAGGCCAGATTTCAGATAAAGTGAAGAAATTTGGTATGTCTACACATATTAGTAACAACTCAAAAACTTGTAGGTGTATTTACTCAGTAAGAGCAAAGAAAAGGTGAAACTTTGTAATAAAAAAAAGGTGAAACATTAGAAACAAACAGAAAACAACAAAAGAGTCAACAAAACAAAATCCTTGTGCCTTTGTGATTTTTAATAAGAAAATGCAAGGGGTGGGTTTTAAATAAATCAATACGACAAATTCACAATTTGGAGACCAGCTGTTCTAACCATTCTCTGCTTTCTGATATTTCAGAATCATAGAATTTCTGCAAATGCCAACATCTGGGGAGCAATCCTCACTGTACTGCCCAGGAGACCTTCTCCCTGCTACAGCACCAGCTGGGATTGGCACACGACCTGAACAGAGAAAAAACAAACAGTTTTCCAAATGCTTCTAATTATCTTGTTATCCAGGTGTGTGCCTGACACCTTGCTAGATGACAAGCTGCTTAAATGAAATCACGACTGATTGATCAAGTAAATTACTGGCCACGCAAAATAGTTTCAAAACCTCTGTGCACACATTTTCTTAATCCTCTAGAGAGGTAAAATTGCCTTCTTTTCTTTTTTAAACTATGTTATTTCTGGAGCTTTTTCATATGTAATCAGACAGGGTAGACTACATCATCTCTCTCTTGATCATGAAGAATTTAAAAGCAGTTGAATCTATAGCTATTTTTTTCTTGCTTTTCATTCATTTCAGCTAAACTGGTGTATAATATGTTCTGAATACTCCATTAATACTTTTAATCACAGCTTATATAACTGAAAGGCTCTTATCAGTTTTTACAATTTCAAAGAGAGTTCACTTAATTCACTCTCAATTGGTATCTGATATCTTCCACCCCCAACACCCAGATAAAGCCTACTGGGTCAGCCCCTCACCAAAACACTGGTCCACAAAATGACTACTCTGCTTTACTAACCCAAATGAAGCATGTCAAAAAGCAACTTCTACTTCATGAGCCATTTGTTCAAGTGGGTGACTAGGAACAAGCTCGTTTAAAAAACAGACTATTTCTGCCTCAGAGGAAATTAAAAATAAAAATACTCAAGAATAGGATACAACCACCACCAAACTCTAATTTTAGTTAGATAAATGCACTTTAGATTGTGCATCCTTATTCAGTTTAGCTGTTATATGTCACATTTTGACACAAATGGGGATATCTGCAAATGCCTGACATTGTATTACATGTATTACAGTCTATTTCCTCTGATAGAGGAATAAAATGTACAACATCATACAACTTTCCCAAAGTATGCTGGATAAAGGTTTTACACATTTCATTCCCCCAAAATATTATGTTCATCAGCTTCTAGGAAATGACATAGTAACTACCATCACACAATAAAATTCATTGCAAACAGCCAGGTATGATAAAATCTCACACCTCTGAGGTTCCCTGCCCACAGGAACACAGACCAAGGTGTAATATCAGGAAATGCTACACGAAGGTTCTCAATACAGAAAATTATTTTCTTAGTATTAGGAAATTACTTGTCATAATGAAACTATAAAGGCAAACAAACAACTGAAAACAGTTCTCATCGGTTTAATTTCTAAGACTGAGATTCAAAACTACTCCCAGCTTGTTGAACAGCTCATTTTCCGTCAACAGGAGCTCTACAAACGTTTCCAGGCAAAGACAAACATCCTTAGTCTGCCAAACAAATGGCTTTCAGCTTTGTTGTGGTCTGGTCCTTTGAGTGTAAGCCATGTCAGATACAGGAAAAAAATGCCATTTAATTAATGCTGTGAGCCAAAAAGCTGAATAAAAAAACCCCAACAAACCAGCAATGGAAGCTGGTTCTTTTAGGCTAACTCTTTGAACAGAGCAAAAGACAAACTAGAAGTGATCCCACAGTAGCTATCACAAGACTGTAACAAATTATTTTAAAAATACTGAAAAAGTTTGCTAAAAAGTGACGTGCTAGCTCCAGAGCACCAACCTCTCCTGGTCTCCTTCTCCTTTAAAGGAGGAGGCTTTTCACAGGATGTTGTCCCAAGCCAGCTCAAGCCTGACCTGTGTATTAGGCTTCTCTTGGTAACTGCTCACTGAAATATGCCCTACATCTAAAAAAGAGCCTCAAGCAAAAAGCCTTTACACAATGCAAGTTTGCCTCAAACTAAGCACAACTTGGAAACAGAAAGGGATACTCATTACAAACAGAAGAGCCTGAGCATTTACAATTCTCATCCTTTTCTTGCAGTTCTTAAAACACTGATTGACCCATGGTCAGAAAGGACATGAACCATGTTAAAATTGATGTTTAAGAACACTTAAATGCTTTAACAGTAAGTATTGCCCAAGTAAGTGGCAAAACATCTGCACATAATGAACAAAAATATTTGGCTGAGGAGCCAAGTTCTAAAACTGGAAAATGAGAAGTGATGTAGTGCTATTACACAAGCTTGATTAAAAAAACCCTTGCATATAATGGCATTGGTAAATCAAAAGAAAAAAAACCCAAACTATTTTATTTTTTGTCTAGGAGGAAGTGAACTCTGTAGCATCAGCACTTGATTGCAGTGAGACCGATATCCACTGGAATTGCACACACAAGTTCATTTGTGGAGAACAGTGATTATGACTAACACCGCCAGCATGGGAAAAAACCTCTAAGAATTCCCTTTTCCTTCAAAGCAGGGAAGTACCAGTTACAGCTTCCTCTTCACTAAGCAAGAGCAGCAGAGCAGTAATTAGGTCCTAAAACAACAGTAAAGAGTAGCTGCATGTGGCTGCCACAGAACTTCCCCAGCAGCAGACAGAAACCTGACCCTCCAGAGCTGTGCTGCTGAGTGTCAGCATGGAGCAGTCAGGGCTGCAGGGAGGGCATACCAAGAATTACTGCTCCGGAAAGCAAAGCAAGTCCTTAACAAGGTTAACTTCTTCCTGGCAGCTGAAGTATCGATGTGGGAGATGGAACACAAAGAAATCAGAACTGGCAGCTTTTAATCACCATTTGTTTCCCCACCTAAGGATGACTCGGGCATGCAGCTACACCGCAGCTGAGACGCTGCACACCACACCCTCTTCTGGGCACAGCCCTTCCCTCCCCACCATACCTCAAATATTTTATCTCTCTCTCCAGAAGTGCAAGATCAGAAGCACTTCCATCTTAGCTTCCCCCGCATCCACAGGTCGTGTGTGCAGTTGGCTCCAAAGGCACCGAGGCTGCGGTGCTGCCGGCAGTGCTGGGGGAAAGGGGGCAAAGGCTTGCAATATAAAAAGCCTTGGTCAGGCAAAGCTGGCAAGTTGTATGCGGTGCATTCACTCCGCTTCCTATGGCAAGCAGGAATTTAATTTTAATAAAACTGCTTTCAGTTTTTGAATCGAAAACTGATACACCTAACTAAATTCTTTTTGTGCTCGTGTAACAAATGAGCTTAGAGACCAGAGCACATTAGCAACTTCACAAATTTGATCTGATATCTGCCCTGCTATTTGGTACTATTCTTCCAGACTCCCAGTTAAGAAATCCAGTGGTACACAAGGTCACACTACAAATCACACATCATAATCTAATTTTATAAACTGTAAATAAAAATTAAATTACAAGAGAGACAGAGCTGTGAGTGGACACTGAGCCAGCTGAAACCCAGTAATCAAAGGCCCATCATGCAAACTTCCAGCTTGTAGCTTTTCCAACTGAACACCTATGACTTGTAAAAGGTTTGTATTCTACCCCACATGAGCTCAAGCTGGTTTTAGAGCCCAATCTTTGAGGGCAACACCATTTGAAGAACTATGATTTTACATTTTTAACTGAAAACATGGCCTCTTTACTTGTCTCTGACCATTCTTCCCATGCTCTGATATTTCCCATTTTTATCACACAGCTTTTGTTTCACTTTCAAGTGCTTCAAGCATTCAACCATTTTTATTTAGGCATTCCAAGTTGCAATCTGCCACAGAAATCAACTTTATCTAATCCATCATATTACCTAATTTGCACTTTATTTTCACCCTGCTTACTCAGAAACCACCAATAACCTCAGAGACTAAACTGAGAAAATTTCTGAGAAAAATGGAACCAGATTATCTACTTTTACCCTGTCTACAGAGTCATACAAAGCTGCCACCTGCTCGGATGACAGAGCCTTTCTTCTACAGGTTATTCTTTGCCTCCCAATGAAACCATAAAATGTAAGAACTTGTGTGTTTTTCCAATTTACTTTTGCACCATTAATCTTGATAAAAACTCTAGTCAAGTGATCTTTTTAGTATTTGCATAAAATATAAATGTGTATATTCTCCAGTTTACTCTAGTTACTCTCTTTCATTTTGTTTGCAGGTAAAGTGTGCATACTCTCTTGTTCAAACAGAAATCTTTCAAGGGGGTTTTTATCAAAGTACTCAAAAGTAAACAAAAAGCCTTTCACTGCACAACTTAAAAGGACAGAGTTAGAGAAGTCCCAAGTAAAAGTAACATTTAAATGTACTTCCTGCACAGACTCCCAACAGACTGGGTTGCTTAATGAAAGAGCAGGGTTTATCACTCTGTACTAAAAAGATAAGGTGATACAACTGTAACAGCACATTAAACATTCAGAGCTAGAGGGAAGAAACCAGAATAGACATGGCCCAATTTGTTCCATACAACTGCATCACCTCTCCTGCTGCAAACTACATGAAAAGGCACAGATACTGCCTGGCCTTCAGTCCACAGGCAGTATTTTCAGGCCAGTTTAAGAGGACAGAACATAAGTTTTGCATTTCCAAGTTTAACAAAGCAACCAGCACAAAGGAGACATGGGGGCATGACACCAAACCACAGACGTCCTCTCTACAGAGTCAGCTCTGCTTGGAAGACAAAGGAAGTGGCAAATACCACTCTTTTCTCAGTTTACAGCTCTGTACGAGTTCAGCTTGAACAACTGCAGGGTTGTCAGAAATATCTGTTACAAAACCAGTTATTAAATACAGTAGTCAGATGTGTGCAAAGGTATGCAATGCTTCAGATTCTCCAGCACAGGCATTCAGGGTTAATGGAAGGAGGTGGGGAAGAGAACAAGTTATAATACAGCTGAAAGATTAAATGTAAAAACATACCTTTTGTAGACTAGTTGGGTTCAGCTGTGTTTTGTCAATTATTTTTATGGCAACCTAAAGGAAGAGTTCATGATCAGTATTTTCCATAGGAACAATACCGCGTTATTACAACATGCTCAAATCCAGTAACAGACATGGGAAACATGAAAATTACACAAAAAAACACTCAAGTTCCTTCTGCAAATTATGTACTTGTATTTAAACTAGAAGCAGGAATGGAAAAACCCTGGTGTTTTAAGGATATTAAGATGAGAAGCTTGCTGAGTCTTTGACTTGACATTAAGACCATCACAGTCATGACAGTGGAAGCTCCAACAGCAGACAGTGCCTCAATAGAGAGCAGTGTGCCTACAGATAATATTTACACAGTATAATTACACAACAGATTACACAGTAGTGACTGGGCATTGGCAGTTTCTAAAACCAGAGATTTCAGAGCATATTGAAAGCATTTCCACACAAATTTGGCAAGAAGTAAGTTCATCTCTGGAAATTCACTAAATATTTGTGTCAATTTCCTCCCTGATGGGTATTAAAAAAAGTATCACTTGTAAATCAACAAAAACATGTTGGCTGTAGTACAACACTTTGGGTAAGTACATTCCTTTACTTGTTCTCCTCTTTTCAGTAAATGCTGCACAGAAATATTAAAGAACAAAATAAAAAAAAAAATCACACAGTAAGCAGAAGAGAAATTCCATACCATGCTAACTAGTCAGAACCTGAAGATTTGAAGCAATGAATAGGCAACAGAAACTTCAGTGCAGTGCAGTTTGGATACTGGATGAGGTAGAACAAGAAATGAGAATCTTTCTAGAATTACACGCCAATTGGTATTTTTCCTTTCTAAATTAGAGACTAAACATACCAGAAGAAGCTCTACAGAAGGAGATGGTGCCTCTCAAAGAGGTAAGATGCTGCAACTCATCTGATTATAATACCTCACTGGTGCAAAGCAAAAGCTTTCAACTCCACTTCAATTTTTGGCTCAAACAGTAGATGCTGCTCCTTCCCATGCCACAGCTCCCATTTCCCTGCATCACTCTGAGCTATCTTTGTCACCTCATTAACTTGGGGTTGGTGACATATGGAATAAAGAATATCTTACATCAAAGCCAATTCATATCCCTACATTCAAGTGCAAAAACACAGGGATGGATTGTCACGATGGAGAGGGTAAGAGGGGAACAGTGTTCAACGCTTGGGTGCATCACAGAATTATATAATGGATATGGTGTTTTTTGAAACTGATATTCAAGACTTATTTTGAGCTCTTCTAACTGCAAGATACGATGAGACATGACTGAGAAACCATCTAAGAATGCTTTTACTCTGGGGAGTGTTTTCTTCTAAGGCAAACTACTGAAATTATAGATCACCATTTCCCGAGGCAAAATTCCATTGCAAAACCTTGAGAAATCACTTCAAAAATACAAACAAGAGAGAAAGACATTAAGCAACAGGTATTTTTATATTAGCAGCTGTGTACGAAACCAAGAAAGATTTTTATCTCCACCTTTATGCCTGTTGTTAACTTTGTGACAATAGTTCAAAGTTACTCGCTTCCTGCAATCTTTTATAATTCTGGATTATGATGCTGGACTCTTATAATGCTGGATTGTAGTGAGCACTGCCTTTGTCAACAGCAGATAATGTTATTTGAAAGTGACCTGCTGCCCCAAGACTACCCACAGCTGTCCACTAGTAAGCACATTCCACTCAGAAAAGTGCATTTTTGTTCTGGGCTGTACCATTCTGGTCAATCTTTAAAAGATGTAAACTTTTTTCAACCCACCAAGCCTCAAGGTACCATGTGACTGCAAAACCAGCTCACCTCAGCATGCACTTGGTGCCAGGTCACCAGAAAGGTCTCTGACACTGTCAAACAAATTCAGCCCTGGAGATACAGGGAAGGTACAGACCTCAGTTTTCCAGAAGACAGACTCTCAGTCCTGTTCAGGGCACTAATTATAGCCTTAAAGGCAGGATGCATTTCGAGAATTCCTATCCACATGAACACTGAGAGTACAATGTGTTAACATGGCCTGTGAGTGCTTGAACCCATCATCAGAACAGGGAACAACTTCAGGTGCCTTGATAAGGTCTCCAAATCACGGGCAAAGGCAGCCTGCCCTCAAGAGTAGTTCTGACAAACCTGAGAAAGTTACATGGACAATTTTCTAAATACAGTTAATAAAACATTAAATTGCCTTTTAAAGCAGAAACTTTCCTCTCTTTACATAAAGCGCATTTGGAATGGTTTCATGTACTGTGAGCTAGGGCCAGTGCTGGAAAAATGCAAGTCCACCTACACTATTAAACCACTGCCATGATATTCTGTGTGAAATTGTTAATAGAATTAAAACTGAGTTTGCTTCTACCATTCACAATAATGCAACTTAAAACATTTCCCCTACATGATTTGAATAAGGGAGTTAGAGAAATCAGAAGTTGGGACACTGAGCAAATTGGCCAAACTGCTACTATTCAGAATGCTTTCTCCCTCTTAATTTTCACTGTTTCCAAGAGAAGAACAGAAAGAAGATGACAATAGATTCCTTGGAGTCAGACTTGGATTCTGAAAGAATTCAGCCTCACTGGGAAACTTCAGCTCCCTGGCTGTTAACTGAACATGTCTTTAAAGAACAGAAGGGTCCATAATAATTTTGGCCACCTCAGTAACAGCAGAAGGTAGTTTTATCTTTTAGATTCATTTTGGCAAGTATGGAAAATTTGTCAGAGGAAACATCCTTTGATAAAACTACAACAGAAAATACATGGATTGCAGTCAAAGAATTAAGAAAAGCAGATTGACAAAGAAGACTTGTGGCTTCAAAAGGGCAGACAGCCTACAAATAACACTCTCCTAGGCAGAGGACCAAGAAGGATGGTGTGTCCAAGCACCAGGTCTAACGCAGTGAAGCTAATCTCTGGCCACACACTCCTTGCAAGACAATTCAACCCCCTCAAGTGAGCCTGATGTTCTGATCATCCCCTGAAGGGCTAAACATTTCTTCCTTTCAGTAATTTGAAGATGGGCACTCACCATGCATCCTGCAGACACACTAAAAATGGAAATGAAAAGGAGTCCTAGAACTTACTCCAGTTGGAAACATGAAATCTTCATCTCAAGCAACAGGAAAATTCCCAGGGAAGGACTCCAGATGCAAGGAGATGAGCAACTACCCTAAAAGAATGCTTAAACAAACATATCCTCCTCCCAGGAAGTGACAGAAAAGTGCTGATCTGCTCCAGGATTTGGAAGCTCCTCAGCAAAGAGATATAAAGAAGGAATTGCCAAAAAGCGAACCTGACATGGTCACTTAAAAGGACATTCAGAACAGAGACACAGATAACAAGGAAAAGATAAGTGGGGTTCAAATACAGCAAGAACGCAGCAGAGATGAAAACTCATTTAAGTGTAACTCCCAAAACTAAGCATTACTTTAGGTTTTGGTACATAAGATGGAAAAAAGAACAGGAATTAAGACAGGACAGGCTGCAGGAGAAAGAGTGTAAAGCAGGAAATCACAAATTCAGAAAGCTAAGTGCCATCTGGCTGAGGCCAGGCTGAGAAAATGACCCTGGAATTCTTACAAGAAGCAGATTTTCAAAGGAGAAAGAAAAAAAAGCATTCTTGCAGCACAGGTTCCTAGCATCTACCAATAATGGAACAGCAGAGCAGGGTTTAGAAATGAGCAGACAATTTTTTTTTCCCAGTTCATCACAAAATTCCTGAACTTGAAACTGGCAGGGAAAAACCAAGGAAAGAGAAGGTTTAAATGCAACATATTTTCCTACAGTTAACTGTACCCTATGGAAACACACAAGATATGACTACCTGGACTAATGAAAAGCCTCATCTAAGAGGCTGCATGGAAATTTTTCAACTGGATAAGCTGAAAAGTGCACAGAGTTGTTTTTATTTTTTCCTAAAAAAAGAGGCTAAAGAGATATTAAGTTGGAAATAAACGAATAAGTTTTTCAAGGACAAGATTTTGGGACCAGTCTTGTTTAATATCTGTATCAGTGGCCTTGGCAGAGGATGTCAAAGCATAATGATTAAGTCTGTTGAAGGAGCTAAGAGGCACCATCAAACACAATAGAAACTGATTTAAACAGCCTTGGAGATGAGTTAGCAATGAAACTGAGATTCAACATACAAGGTTGGTGCTGTTGCTGATCACAAGCAAAACACATCAATTTAACAGCCACAAGAAAGGCCAGCACAATCTGAAGATTGATCAGATAAATACTTCTGTAAGGGCAAGGGTGAAGTAATGACATTGGGGAAACTGCTATTCAGAATATTGGAAACAATTCTGGTCACAGGCATCCAAAATTATCAACATTGTACAGTTTATCCAGCAAGTAGAGAAATTCCCTCTTAAGAAAAAAAAACCAGTTTTAAATATCTTGCAGATATTCCTACAAAATTAGCTAATTATTCCTTTCTAAGAAATGACACTCATTCCAATAGTCACAATCCAGAAAATATTTATGCTCTGAATTGATCAAACTACATCAATTCCATGAGAGTGGAAGAAACTTGGTACTCAAACCTTTCCAAATTTAGCCAAAAATTTTACACTGTCCCCTTCATTTGTTGAAATTTCAAACAAAAACAATGAACCAGAGGTCAACACAGTTATTTGCAAGTAAAGGAAAATGTACTTCGCTTTTTGCAAAGTGTGACACGTATCTATCTCCAAGT
Source organism: Hypocryptadius cinnamomeus (assembly GCA_013400635.1). Lineage (NCBI taxonomy): Eukaryota > Metazoa > Chordata > Aves > Passeriformes > Zosteropidae > Hypocryptadius > Hypocryptadius cinnamomeus. The sequence goes on from VYZP01049920.1 coordinate 123,478, forward strand.
TCTATACCTACAATAAGAGCAAAGAAATACTAATCAAGTACTTGCATATCCCATCTTGAGTGTCAGTAAAAAGAGGAGGGAACTTAAGCGGAAAGGAATTAATCAAAAACTTTCTCTACAAATAAGAACTTTAACATCAGAAGACAATTGGAACTGTCAGCCAAAAAAAAAAAAAATCTATCTCAACAGCTCTTGGAAAATGATGTCCCCTCTCTTCTTCCCTCTATTCCTGCTACTTAACCCTGTATTAGCTCAGAAAAGAAATTCCCTTGATGCACTGCAGTCAGCAACACAGCTTCTGTAAAAGTCCTTGCTGGTATCAGCAAACATTCACTTCATCAGACAGGTTTGGCAAGAAAAGGTTAGCAAGGTGCTTCTCCTTCCAGTACTTCAGAGTTGCTTTTAATAAAACAGCACCAAGAAACACCTTCCTGTAACAAGCAGACAGGACTACAGCTCACCAAATCAGAACCACCATTAAGTGCAAGTGATTAATCACATTGCAATGGCATGCAGAAACTGAAAACGGAGCTGAGTTCAACTCCAAGAAGAGATGCAACAGAAAGCTGGTCTATACTGCACACATTGAGCAAACTGTCAATACTCCAATACAGCCCTGCAGCATGGAGACACTAAGAGGCATTCTTTCCAACAAGCGTATTTAGTTGCTGTATATTGATCTGGTTTTTGAAAATGGAGGGTTTATCCAAGAATATTAGAAGCAATTTATACATAATTCAGCTGGACAGAGACTCGTCAAAAATACAAGTTTAAGAAACCATTTCCAAGAGAAATTGTTTTGTAATCGTTACTAAAAAAACAGTTTTCAATTTCTGCTTTTTGCTACATCAGTGGCAATATCTCTAGTAAAATGTGCTCTGTGTTCACCAACTTAGATGATGCTATTCCAAGAGAACCTTCACACCTACAGCAACTCACTGCTGTTTACACCCATACCACTTTACCTCTCTGCCAGTTAGGATGTGCCTTGCCAGCTTCACTTTTGCAAAATTCCCCTTTCCAATCGTTTTAAGGAGTCTGTAATTTCCAATATGTGGCTGCTCATCAGCACAGGAGGCTATGGAGTTCCTGCAGCGAGCTCCAGAGCGCCCAGTCCGAGAGGAAACCTCCTGCCGTCCGTCTCCATGGGACGTGTGCTGCAACACAAACACACACGGTAAGGCTGAGGAATACAGACAAAACACACCAGTGGTGAGAAGCATACAACATTCAAAAACATCAGCAATGCCTTTGAAGAAACCTTCAAAGGACCCAACTGAAACTTCATGCTCACAATGAACTTTGCTCTGATGGGGGCAATAAAGTGGTGCCCAGCTCATGACACAGTATTCACCTCATCACCTGGTCAAGACAGTGGAACATCACCTGCACTGCAGCAACAGCTGAGCATTTCTAAGTAACTTACATGGACTGCCAGATCAGGTACAAAACACAGAGGTGTTTATTTCCCATTTGCATTACTGTGCATAACTAGTGCAGGAAAGCCTTTGGAAAGGAAACATGAATACAGATTTTCCAAGATCACAAATTGTTAACCCTTATTGGACAACTTATACTAATTTAAAAAAAGGGTTTTTTTCTTTCCTGTGGTAGTAAGCCTGTGTTCCTACAGATTCACATGACTGAAAACACCCAGGATGACCTGGAGAACAAGGAAATAAATCTTACCAAATATACTGAAACCTTGAATATTGATAAGCTGAAAGCCAGTTACAGAGATCTGAGACACTGTCTGCAATCTTTCAAGTTCCTTTCACTCTCATTTTCCTGAACAGCTACTGATTACAAAAAGGAATGGTTATACATTATCTATAACAGTCTTTACTCATTAGATTACATGGTTAAGATTTAAGTATATTTTCACTTCCTGACAGCCTGTTTATGAAAGAGCAGGTGCCCTCTTACATTCTTAAATCATGGTTGAGGTCCATACACCAACCACACTCATTAAACTATTAGTTAGAAATGTTTAGGGGCCTTCAAATGTGAAACAAATATCCAGCTCCACCGAAGATGACACATTAAATTCATAGTCATCCCAGAAACCCCAGATCTTGCTCTTCTACTGCTACTCCTCTTGCTGAAACCCATCTGGGACAACCAAGAAACTGGCATACAGCAACATTCAGTCTGCAAATCACTGTAGTGTGAGGATGAGATCATACCTCAAGAGCTAACAACCATGGTACAGGCACAAATGAACAAATCCATGCTTGCACGACACTTGGCAAGTTTCATTTGCCTGATGTAACCTTGTGACCATATACTCTCACATCTTGGGTTCCTTGATTTGTTAATTTCAGTGCAACTGTTGTGATCAAATAATTGTTAAAAACACTTTCATTTAAGAAATGCTACTGATAGCAGCCTATGGCAACTCCTGGAAAATCGTTTCAATAGTTACTATTTTGAAAAACACACAATGTTTTAGTATCAATCTGGCTTTAGCTTCTCCTTACTGCCTGGCTACTGCATTGCCACAAGATTTGCACTTCCCACAGAGGTACTCCATTTCTCTGATCACAATACCCTTCCACTTCAGTAAGTGATATGTATATTGTGCTCCCTAAACAGGCTGCTGTACAAATGATTAAAGACAAGGAAACATTTCCTGTACTTCTGTAGAGAACCCTCCTCTATTCTTCCAACATCTTTTTGTGGGGCTCATGGTAAACATGGACCCACCATACCAAGGGTAGGTGCAGCAGGACTAAACACAGAGGCTGCATCTTCTGTTCAACCCCACTGATTTTAGAGGGGCAGAACTAACCCTCTTTGCAGAAGATCATCTGTACCTGACCACCCAACACCAACCCTTATTTACTACTTCTCATTCCTGGATCCTTACATGCTTGATCACATTCGGCTGAAGTGAAATGCAAAGTTTATTTTCATGCAGAATAGCAAGTGTTCTTAAGAGTGGCCCATCCTGCCCTATTTCATAGTCTAGCAATTTTAGCACAGTTTTCAGGAGCAAGAGTACACGTGTTTTCCAAACCATTAATAACTGGCACAGGAACAAGAAGCACATCCGTAAAAATATCCAGTAAAAATTCAAGGCTTGATGATAATTCAGTGTTCTCAATAATATCTTGAGACCTGCAACAACTGGATGCTTATCAATCAGTAATTCTCAAGGAGAGGAAGGATGAGCAGTTGACAACTGAAGGACCTACTAAAGCCAGTGAAATCCAATATTAACAATTTCAGTATTTTGCATGTTATTAATGTCAGGCTGGTGCTGACTGTTCAGGCCACCTTAGCCAGCCCTGTGGGTACTGGCACAGCAATGCCAATCCTCTGTATTTCCCTACACTTTGACTTCTAACAAACCTTGCAACACACAACGCAGAGAACTTCTCTGTCAGCTCCTTTCATACCTTTCAGTGTCAAATTATTCAGACCAGCTAGAAAAAAGCTGCAACTGCTGATTCTAGGTGCTAACATCCTCCTACATTGCTACCCCTGGTGATCAGGGACCAGGATGTTCTGTACAGGGCCATAAGGATATTTCTTGGATATATTAGAGGAAGGTTCATTTCAGTTCAAGTACAGCATCCCAGGAATATAACTGTACTACTTACACTGCACTTCACTGAGTTGATAACTTTCGTCAGAAAAAGAAGTGTATCAGAACTATTTAAACTACAGCCCTTCCACACCTGGGCACTCTGCACAAGCTGGCTTCAGCAGGAGCCAGACTGCCTCTCAGCAGGGCTTGTTAGCTTAGGCTCTCCAGCAGACAGATTCAACAACTTGAATTCAACAGCTTGTGAACCACACAGCTGACTCTGAAAACACAGTAGTTGTGCTGCCTTGTGCTTGAACTCAAACACTGTTAGTTCTGAGCTAGCCTAAGAAGCAGCTGAGATGTGGGCATCAGGCACGATGTAGTTACAAGCCAAAAAACAGGTTAGCCGAAATGGATCTAACTCATACCCTACTTCACATAAGCACTATCAGGAAAAGGAAAGATTCTGTTATACTAACAAACTCTATTCCACATGGTAAACCACCCAGTAACTGTGTTTTGAGAGCTTCACTGTCCTCTTGTTGAGAAATGACTTCTTGTGTCCTATAATTTTTTCATGCTTCCTAGCTTTGCATTTAAAGGGCAGCATGAAAAGCTGTGACTAGGGTTGATAAACTGAACACAATCTCCTTGTATGGAGGTTTGCATTTCCACTCCAACCTGGATTATTTCTTTTCAAGAATATGACCTTTTTCAGCTGTAGGTTTTAAGTATCAAGCTGTGTGTTCCTAAGCAGTTCAGTTCTCTCCAACTGATTTGCTCAAAGCCGTGTTCTCCTCTGTACAAATTCAGCCATTTGCAACCATATCTAATTTGGACTATATTCCACCTCACATAAATAAATCTATCAGCAAGTGCTTCCTCTGTCAGTTACATTATTATACTGAACAGACAACAAGCTTTCTAAAAACCACAGAAAACAGATTGTCCATTTCAACATGGATTTTCTTTTGCATATGGAAATGAAGAACATAAACTCAAAACTGAGTGAAAGTGTTTCTCCCAGCCTAGTCATTTTCAAGAAGCCGTGATAGGCAGATGGAAAGCTAAATGGTGTAGGCAAAAAGCAAAATATAGGTGGTCCAACAAAAGCTCAAACCATGCATTGGCTTGTACAGGATCTGGCTGTGCTCAAGTACTTCCCAGGGCAGTTTCCTCAGCAAACAGGTTAACAGTGCCAATCTCAGCCCAGAGGAATGACAATAGCATCCTCTGCTCTCCAAATTGAGATGAATGTCATTTGTCTTTTCCCTCAAATTTTCAGATTTTGCCTTCCTCACTACACTGACCCCCCAAAACTCTGTTCAATTTCAGGCTTCTTTTCCAGGTCCACATTTATATGGTTTCAAGAAGATAAAGGCTTTGTCTTAAAAACACGAAATTTAAAATTAGCATGTGTTCATTTGTAATAAGTTTCCATACATTATGGTAGGTGAGTTGTATTTCCTGGAGGTGTTTTCTGTGTAAGAACAACACTTGCTTATGAACTCACCAGGGCTGAGTTATTCCCAAAATATCTGTCTTCATGTAAAGCAAGACCATTACACTGTAGAGGGAAACTGAGGCAAGGAGGCAAGGAGATGGGGTACTTTGTGCAACTTCAGGTTTGCCAGTCACCACCTCTTTTAAAAGAAACGTTTCCTGAAATCCACTCATGACAATAAAGTACTTTCTTCCATATCTTGGCATGCATCAGGTTGCATTTAAAAATCTTTTAAATACTTTAAACGTTTGTTCTTTTTTTTGCACCATCCATTTTCAAGCTAACAGGACAATCTTTGTCATTAAAAATACCCCAAAACAAAACATTCTCCTCCTCCCCTCAGCCCCACCCTATTATTACTCAACCCAGAAGGAAATGAAGTAAAACATCTCCATTTGTGAGAGACCTTACTGCAAGGAGGGACTGAACCCAAGACCAACTACATTTGGAACACAACACAAAACCCACCTTTTCGCAAAAGCCTTCCCCCAATGATGAGCCGACATCCTTTCATAGCCAGATAATGATTAGCATGAAGAGAAAGAAAAAAGAAAAGGAAAAAAAGTAAAAAGCAAATGAAGTATGAGGGTGTCAACAACTGAAATTTTTCTGGTAGATGTTAGTTTTATCCAGTATCTGTATGGTTTCAGATATCGTAACATTCAGAGAATTAGAAACACACAGGGCAGGGGATGACCAGTATCAAAGTTCTTGAATTGCTTAAGAAGGTGCCAAAAGTTGAGGAAAAACCTGAAAGAAACAGAATCTGATCTCCATTCAAAGAGCTGAAAAACAGTAAGAAATCAGAATGTCCAAGACCTGCAAAAATCCATGTTTAATTGCAGTAAATAGGAAACTGTTTCTGAAATGTGGGGGACAAATGGCATCAACTTTTTAGAAGTATTTATTTAATTAAATAGTGAGAACTAGCTTATCATCAGCAAAAATGAACTAATAAAATTTAATCTTACTGAAGTCTCCAGGAATGTTTATTACCTTAGCTGTTACCTCACCTCTGCATGAAATAGTACAAAGTGATATTACAGAATTTCTTGGAAAGCTATCAGACAAGGAACAATCATGACAGCCTCATTTTATTCAGCTTTTTTAATTGTAATAAGAAAAAACCTGTACCTAAAGCCTATACCTTATAAAGTTAATAATGTAAGCATTCCAGGACATGAATATTTGAGACACTAAATTGCTTCATTACCTTAACCTAGGCACACAATATATAAATAAATAGTAATTTCTGGCTGTGCACTTCTCACTAGCACTCTCATTTACAGAAAAACTTAACAGGAAACATACAATAGTTTGGTTTTTTTAAAAAAACTCAAAAATATTTTAAATCAAACATGCAAAGACAAAATTTCACTGCAGCCCTTCTCAACAATATGTTGTATTTTATTTCCCATTCTCATTAACATCTTTAAGAACACACAGACTGCTGAGTACTACTTAGTGTAAGAGCAAAAAGGTAGCCCTAAGGATATGCACAGAGGTAGCATCTTACTGAGCACAGATATCCCTGAAACAGCACAGCAGAGCATCCTGCAACTGCTGACGAAGGAATTCTACTGGAAAGTCAAAACACAGACTTACGTTTCTGGCAGCCACCAAAGGGTGTCACAGCAAACACTCAACCACAATTGTTTATATACCAGTTACTGCTCTGGGATTCCCTAAATCATCATGTATTATAAGATATTACATTATTTTCCTAGATTATAAAACAGGAACGCATCAGGTGAAGATGTCCTGTACTTGTCTTGATTTTACTCCCCTCCTACCAGTGACCAAGGCAAAAATCAGGATATGGAGCGAGATGGGTTTTGTCAGACCCAGCATGCATATGTTGATGCTTGCATAACCAATTACTTGGTTCCAACACATATAATTAAAAGGCAGATTTTAGACTAGCTTGCTCCATAATCAGTCTTAAGGATAAACAGCCATGGCTTCCATCTCAAAATTTTAAAGGGTCTCCTAAGAAGAAAAATGCTATCCACCTAAAGTGGCACTGAAGTTATCAACCCACGAGGGCAGATTTATTCACTGATGTGAACTATACCCCAACCATTATGGATATTGTGATCAAGTGGAACAACTGAAAGGGTCAGAATTCATCAAGGGAGACAAGAAGACCTTCTAGAAATATAATATAGATGTTAAGGGAGAGAAAACACTAATTGGGATGCTTGCATTGTCAAAAGGGGAAGATTTCACTGCGCAGTTCTCAGCCTGTCACAGTGTTCATTCATGTAATTGGTATGACATTCATGAAAACGAGTGGCTCTTTTAATTAGGTCAGATCTGTCAAACCACCGGATTAAAGGGGGAACCTGGAGAGTAAACAGCCTTTAGCACATGGAAGCTATACCTCTGACACACATTCCTAATTCCTCCACACCTCAGTGGGGAAGGCAAAATAAAAGAAAAAAAAACAGCAATAACACAGGACACAGCAGATCCAGCTCAAAGTGAGCACAGCAATGGAACACCCTACACTGGGCAGCTTGATGGAGGGGGACAGTAGGGACACAGGACATTTTCACCTGGCAGAGGGAACACAAAGCAACACTTGCACACTCCTAATTCTGGCTACTGACCAGCAGTGGGAATTGCAGTGGGAATTGCTAGTGACAAGTGCAGCACTGCCCTGAAGACCAGAGTGGGGAGGTGCTGACAGCAAAGCACTAACAGTCCTCAGCAAAGGCAGGATGCTCCCCCCACACACATACAGGGTCTGGCTCAAGAGTCCTCCCATGCAAAACCACTACAGCCTCTGAGATGTGTTTGGCAGTATGTGGTTCATGCTCTATACAGCACATGAAAGAGAGTGAATCTGTAATTCCATGATTAGCACTGAACAACACAACAGTGAAGAAATCCTGCTTATATAATCAAAAAGATAAGTCTGGTGCCGGTTAGAAAAGCTCTTTAAAAGCTCTTTTGTTGCTTCACATTATCAAGATCTGACATTCATCATATCTTTCCAGCCAAAGTTCCTTTACTGCTGATTAAAATGGATATTTATTGACATCAGCCTGGGGAATAATAGCTAAAGAGCCAACCATATTCTATTCTTCATCAACAATACTGCCAACTAAGTTGTTTCCAGAATCATCACTGTCAGTAATTACATGCTAAACAAAAAAGAAAAAAACCCAACCACCTCACAGTTGGTTTTCAAAAACCACATTGAGCTTGCAGATAGAAAACTTTGCTTAGGCTTTAACCCTGCAGGAACAAATTTTATTTGAAAGTCAATTTCTGTTTATATGTATATATACACGTATTGAGCTCAGCAACTTGCTGCTTTATGGGGCAAGAATTCCTCCTAACCCAAGGGTTTCTTCCTCATCACAGGTGTACTATCTTTCAGGTTTATGTTTTAAGAGCAGTTGCACACCTATTTATCATATGTTCTAAAGAATTTTAGTGGCAGATGATCTCCACACTAAGCAGAGCCAACCTTGATATGCCATGAGCCTAAAAAAAAAGTGACCTCCATTTTTGATCTGGCTGACACCCATGAGACAGCATTACTTGACTGAGGAGAAGAGGAAGTTGCAGACACATGCTACTTATATATCATATGAAATGGAGATTGGGAGAGACAAATGCCTCCACTCTTTGAATTCCTTTGACTTGAGTCACCTGAGACATGTTGTCAACAGGAACTGTCCGCTTACATCAACATGAATCTATCTTTTGGCTAGAACTAAAATGGAGAATCGAGCAGGTAAGGATACCAGGTGAGTGGGTAACAAAAGCTAGGAAGAAGACTGTGAAGTTCAGTGTACTAAATACTGCATTGACTCTCATTTATTTTCTTTCAGCAATTCCTGTAGTTGTGTTCTGTTTTTCAGACTGCTACTTCTAAGCCCACAATATAAGCCACATTTGGTGGTGCTAACAAATTAAGTCTAACTATGTAACGTTTTCTGGAGTAAGGTCCTGCAACCTAGTTTTCTATTGAAATAACATAAGAAACGGGGGGAAAAAAGTTTATTTCCAGGAATAAACCATCCAAAATTACACTGTTGTGTTTGTATCTGTTTGTAGTTGGGGCACAACTCAAGTTACCCTATCCCTAAGGTGCTGTGCTACAACTGGCTTAATTCAAACCAAAACAAAACCACTAGAAAGCATTTCTAACCTTCCCCACCTGCACTGGACATTCTGTTTACAGCCACAGAATGGGGATAACTCCACTTTTCTTAAGGGTTTATAGCAGTCGGATCAGAGCTGCCCAGACTCGTCTCACAGCCCCGTGATAATCAGTGCTGGCACAAACCGCGGGTGGGAAGGGGCACCCGAGGCTGATGCCCCCAGCAGCCTCCATCAGTGAGAGCTGACTGAAACCAACTGATTAAACACCACAGCACAGGCTGCTCAGCACAGCTGAGAATTAAATGTCTCACTGTAAAAATGTGAAAATACTAGCAGCTGATGACTCGCAATGTCATGCCTCACCAGGTATTTTCTGAGGACACAGTACCAGGCCTATCGGGCATCAGCATTTTCTTCTGCTCTGGGGAATTTTGGCACTAAAAAAATACATGCCAGGTGAACTCCTAAAATATTTTTTATTGCTAGTTATTTTGCCATCTTCACCCAATTTAATTCAAACCAGAACATTTATTACAACTGGTGAAAAATATGGAATAGTGTAGATGGTCCTGTAGAGGAAAATCTGTCAGAAGTCTTGGCCACAGCAACGCTTCCCTCCTCAGTCCCTTCTTTAAAAAAACCCACAGGATTTTATGCTACGGAAGAAAGCATTCAAATTACAGATCTATCTGTAATAGGAGAAGACTGATAAATAATATATAGAACAATGCAAGCTTGCATATTGTCTGCAAATGCTCTAATGCATTTCATAGTTAATTGGTAATAAACCAAGACACACTGCACTAACTTTCCCAGGATCTTAAAATACATTTTTGTACCTAACTCTGCCTTTGCTGAATCTTTTTAAATAAAAAATAAAAAAAACAAAAAGGGGTGGTATACTTCTGCTGCACAGAATCCTTTTGTGCAAGCACAGTTGCCATCATGCTGGCATTTTTCAATAGCAAATTTTTCACATTAGGCACAGTCATGGAGATAAGAGTATATTTTAGTCTTGCTTTTCCTCAAATTACTTAAATTTTTAATTCAGATTGGCCTGCAGAACCAACACATTCAAAACAGTTACGCTTTTCCCCCCAAAAAAAACCACAGCTGTGCAATGAACATAGAGGTTTTAATTAAACTCTTTAATCCAAGATTTTTCTTTTCTATTTCATGCTGTTAAAAAAAGTAATCTTCCAACCTCCATACCACCTGTATTTCCTTGTTTCTATCTATAGTTTGCTACCATCTTCCCACTCTTTGGATATTTTTTTTAATGAATAGTTGTCCTACTCCTCACAACCTTGTTCCTTCTGCTCCTATTTCTTTGTCACTGGTTGTCCTTCATCCTGCCATATGCACATTCCTCTGTGACTCCTCTCATCTTTTGTTTTCCACCTTCTATCTTCCTTTTCCACTGTGTTTCCACACTCTATTCTCCTCCATCTTCTCTCCCTTCCTTCTCATCACTAGTAAAACAGGTTTACTCATTCTTCTGTCATCTAAAGTCCTTCTTCTGTGTCTATCCTGTCTCCCAGATTTGCATGAAGGAGGTCTCTGCTGACTCTGTTGCTTTCTTTCTCACATGCACGACATATTTTTGAAAAAGAGAAGATCTGATCCTGTCCTGCACTTCTGCCCCCTAAGCAGGCACTGCTGCACAAGACATGGCCAGAGAGGAGCTGCTCTGTCTGCGGTGAGGAGCCAGCTCATTGCAGGCCAACAGCCAGCTTCCAACTGTCCAAGTGTGAAGTTCCTATGATCACAGATCATCTGGGATGCCTTTCCTCTCAAAACCAGGTGACTCGGAGCCAAATTCTTTAATCTCAAAGGCACTAAAGGCTTGGTAGCTCTGAGTAGCTTTTGGGGAAAGTCACTGTGACAGTATTTCCACTTCAGCATGTCTTGATAAGAAGCCTTAGGAAAAAAAAAATAAAAATCAAGTACTGGCAATTACACTTTTTTATCCAACAGGACCTGCCAACCACTGAACGTGGTTAACTGCAAGCACAGACAATGATAATTTACACTCACTGTCATTCTGGAGGCTAACTTCATTTTCAAAACTGCAAGTATAGGCATGGATAAGCTATGATCAGCACACTTCAACCAGATTCAACACCAGCCAAGCCTTTGTCAGCAGCGGTAACCTTCCAAGCAGAGAGGAGGCATTAATGGGGTCCACAACCATGGCCCAAAGGCTAGCTGAATACCTTGGCACCTCCTAAGCCTCTTCAAAGAGCCCTCTGAATATTAACTAATTAGACTTCTCTTATGTGAAAGAGAATGAACCAAGGCTCAATTTACCTGCCAACACAACACACCCAGATTTGGGGTAAAGAACAGTTAGCTGAAGTATCAAAATTATTGCATTTGGTATTAAAAAAGAGACCTGGCGTTCACAGCTGTAGGGGTAATTCAGACAGACTAAATGTCAGATTTAAATTTAGTTTTTAAGCAAGGCATAACAAATTAGAGTTTGGTAAATTTCTAGATAGCTGATGGCCAAAACATCAGAGAGCTCACTGAGGAATATGGTATTGTACTGGGGGGGGCTTGGCTCACAGGATATGGCAAGTACTTGGATTAATCAATCCCTATCAATATCACTACCTACAGGTATTTCTGTGGACACCAGCACAGAATGCAGCAGTTTAAAAATACGTCTTATTCTAAATCTAAGGCAATTTATCTGCAAGCAAGACAATCCATGGATATCAAATTATGAAGATAACTAAACAGAAGTGTTAGACCAATATTTTGAAGTGAGAACAAGGTGTCTTAAGTGGAAGACATGTAAAAACTTAACTTCAAGTGCTAGAACACACAGCTTGTGAATAATTATGTTTTCTTGAGCACATATTAAGTCTTTCCACTGTTCAGTTACCCACAGTAGAGTTTGAATTAATTGGGGAATCTGATCTGAACACTTTCTAAAATGATTTACAATGTGGCCTCCATACATTCACGTGGAGCTTGAAAACCCCACTCAGGTTTGGTACAGACTAAAACAATCATCCAAATAAACTCTGCACAGTATTTTGTAAAGTATGTTTCAACTTCAACTCTCCCCATGGCATAGGAAGGGCCGCATAATATTTTAATTATTTTCTTCCACAAGACAGGAAGCTCATTGAGATTTTACAACCAAATATGCTTAGTTGGCTTTTTGCTCAATACAGCCCTTAGCCTGCAGGTTGCATGTAGTGCTAAAGCAAATAAAGATCACAGAAGTTAGAAGTGCCTATTATGTCAATAAAATCTAAATCCCTAGTAATGCAGTAATTGTTCCATGCAGCATGTTTTCTAACGCTTTGTCTGGTCTTGTTTTAAACAATGGGGCTACCATCACTTTTCTCAGACTATTTATGGTCTGGAACAATCCAACAGTTTTTCCTGATCTTTAACCAAAGTTTCCACCTTTTATGCCAGTCCAAAACATAAGAAGCCCTTGCAAAAATAAAATAAAAAAAAAAAAAGAAAAAAGCCTCCTCTGTGTCAAGCTTAGCATCTATCTTGTAAAGAATATCAGACAGCCTTTAGAAAAAGCTGAATACAAAGTTCACCAATCAATTCATTTTAGACTACATTGAGTGACAACTCCCTTCTGTTTATCATTTGGGGACAAGTCAGAGCCTACACAGAAAAATGGTTAGACAGGATACATCAGGATCAAGTAACTTTTAACTCAGGAGAAACACAGTTTCTATCTGCAGAAAGGGAGTCTCCTACCGAGCTTCGTTTGTTGCTATATGCTCATGTGGTAGGACTAGTTTATTTTTTTGTTCTTTCTTCCTTTAGCATACGACCTTTGTGACTGATTTAATATTGTAAATAAAGTGTCAATCCCTAAACCCTGGCTTTGTCAAGGTAAAAAAAAAAAAAAAAAAAAAAAAANTCAAAAAAAAAAAAAAAAAAAAAAAAAAAAAAAGAAAAAAAAGGGGGTATTCGGTGTGAAGGGAACAGGCTCCCTTGCGCAAAGGGTAATTCCAATAAAGAAACCCTTTTAATGTCATCTGAACAGGTGACTAGCCTAACAGCGTCATTACCATCGAGAACCTTGCAAATTAAGCAGGGAAGAGGCCTATTATCTAGGTCACCTAGCCCACCCCTAGCCAAGCTGAATTATTCCCATCTGTTTACCAGGGGTTTATTCGGATGCTTTAGCAGGAAGTTCGCATATCAGGAGAACGCAGCAGCCCCCCAGCGCTGCCCTCCCCACCGCGGATCCCCGTTACCGACATAACCAACCCAATCCTCACCACCCTGCGACACTCCAATAGTACCGGGGGAATTAAAGAAGGGACACCGGGTTTGGGAGGGGGAGGGATGCCCGCAAACGCCACGGAGCCGGCGAACCGTGCTGTGGAGGGGTTAAAAAAATAATCAATTCAGAATAAATGGGCAATTTGGGCAGCGCACAGGCGGCGGGCGGCTGCTGACAGCGCCCCGCGGGGCGATGCCCGCGCGGCGGGGCCGGGCGGCGCGGGGNGCTCGCATGGCGGCCCGCCCCAGGCTCCGAGAAGGCCGGCGCCCCGCGGGCTGCGGACGCTCGGTGGGTGCCCGCCCGCCGCTCCCTCTCTCCCTCTCTGCCTGCCCCCCGCCCGCCCCGCCGCCGCTCCCGGACGAGGCAAGATGGCCGCGCTGCTCCTCCGCGCCAGCCCAGCGCCGACATGAACCGGAAGGTCCCGCCCCCCGCCCGGCGTGTGCGGGGCCTCGGGGCCGGGACCGACCCTGCCCTCTGTGCCGGCCCCGCTGTCCTCGGGGATCGGCCCCTGCCCTCCCGGGGACCGGCCCTGCCCTCTGTGCCGGCCCCGCTGTCCTCGGGGATCGGCCCCTGCCCTCCCGGGGACCGGCCCTGCCCTCTGTGCCGGCCCCGCTGTCCTCGGGGATCGGCCCCTGCCCTCCCGGGGACCGGCCCTGCCCTCTGTGCCGGCCCCGCTGTCCTCGGGGGATCGGCCCCTGCCCTCCCGGGGACTGGGCCTGCCCTCCGTGCCGGCCCCGCTGTTCTCCGGGGATCGGAGCAGCCCCGGGGCGGCACGGCTTGGGGCAGGGTTCGCTTTTGTGAGACCCACCCTGAGGCACTGCATACAGTTCTGGTGTCCCCAATACAAGGAGGACATGGAACTGTTGGAGCAGGTCCAGAGGGGACCGTGAAGTTGTTAAGAGAACTGCAGCATTTCCCCTACAAAGATGGAGAAAGTTGGGGCTGTTCCGCCTGGAGAAGAGAAGATGGTGTGGGGAACTCGGCAACCTTCCAGTATCTGAGGGGCTACAGGGAAGCTAGAGAGGGATGCTCCATGAGGAGCTGTAGTGATAGAACAAACACTAATGGGTACAAATTGAAAGAGGGGAAAATTAGATTAGATATTAGCAAGAAATTTTTTACCGTGAGGGTGGTGAGGCACCAGAACAGGTTACTCAGAGGAACTGTGGATGCCCCATCCCTGAAGATGTTGAAGCCCAGCCTGGATAGGGCTTTGAGCAACCTGGTCTGGTGGGAGATGTCCCTGCCCATGGCAGGGGGCTGGCACTGGGTTCTTCCAACCCCTTAAAAGTGTCTGATTCTGATTCTGTAAAGAGGACCTCAGGGAGATGTGGTCCCCCTGGCGTGGGAGGAGATGTGGAGTGGGGAGCTCAGGTTTTGGGGAGCACTGTGGGGCAGAGGGGATGGTGCCGCAGAGTGGCTGGAGAAATGGCAGATCTCCGTACAGAGCCAGGCGGGGGAAGGGGACGGACCCCACTGCCCACTCACAGCCAGGGGAAGGGACACAGGCAAGCGTAGTCCAGGAATGGTCATCCGTGTTCAGGGTTCTGTCCTTGGGCCATCTGCCAAAGAATGTCCTTCCTTTTCTTGGGTTTCCCAGCCCAGAGGATGGTGTGTGTTACAGAAGGGAGCTCACACCTGGCGGGGGTCTGAGGCTGCTGTTGGCAGATCTCACCTGGTGCCATCAGACACCCATAAAGTGTTACAGCACTGCATTTTCTTACCAGCTTGATGTTTGGCTCCTTTGTTGAAGGAGGGTGGAAGCCTGGGCTATCAAAACATTCTTTGTGTATCCAGTAGTTACTCTGCATTATCCTTTTTAAGCCTATGAAGAAGATCGTAGTATAGTCATGAGTAGAGATAATTATGAATGAAAAACAAGAAAGTGAACAAACTTCTGTATATTGAGTATGTAGGTGGTTTAAAACCAAACCTATTTCTTTTTGGGGTTTTTTTGTTTGTTTGTTTGTTTGTTTTGTTTTGTGGGTTTTTTGTTTGTTTTGTTTTTTGGGGTTTTTTTTAACAGAAAAAAATATGAACCTCTGTAGAAAAAAATATTGGGTCTGGTGGGATTTGTAGAAACTTGGCATATCTGTGGGTCTGGCAGCCTAGCAGTAACATATTGTCTTTCTAAAGTGGAAAGACTAAACTAGACTTCTAAACTTTATGACTCTCATAAATATTTGCCAGCTCAGCCCTGAAATCCATCCTACGATGTAGGTGGTATTTCCCTTGCTTTTAGAGACATGAGCAAGGAAAGATGGCCTTTGAATGCCACCCAATAAAGTTGTACATCTGTTGCTTCATCATCAGGACTACAAAATGCTCCACAACATCTGACCTGCAGATTTTCCTTCTGAGCTCTGTCATTAAGCTGATGTCTTGCTCTGTGTCAATGACAGGAATTTTGGATTTCAGGACTCACCCCTTGTGCAAATGTTTGTATTTCTGTGTGTACATGCACATCCATGTGTGTCTTTGCTCAGACAATACATACTCATAGCAGAGCCATTCTCCCTGGGAAGCAGGCAGGACCCCTTGCACAGAGCAGAGAGTGGGATTTGTCTATATCTGACTTGTCAAGGTCAGTCACAAAGTCTAAAGCAAAGCCAGGAAAAGTATCCAGATCTCCTGACTCTGCTTTTGCCACTGGGCTGCTGCTTCATCTTTTTCTTTTTGGTTGCCAGTAGAATATGTTCTTTATGATGTGTTTGTAAAAGATTGTAATTGAGTTATGATGGAGTCAGAAAAAGGGCAACAATTGACAGAGGTTTCTTTGGGTTGTTAGCCAGCCTGGAGCTCTCACCCTGCACTCGTGGGCACTCCAGGCAGCATGGGAAGGCTGAGCTGCCCACGTTGGAGCGATTGGCACAGTGTGGGAAGTACACGTAATGCTGTTTGCACCTAGGAGTGTGCCTGTCCTGATCTGTGGAAGTTCTGTGCACAGGCATGAAGAGGCATTAAACGTAGCATTGTGTTTTACATACTTGCATTTCTGCTCCGTGGCAGCAGTAGTCACTCTGATAAAATCTGAGCTGTACGATGGTGGATAGTCAGATGGAATTCCTGGCCTATTGATACAGTAGGAGTTCCACTATTGCCCTTGATAAAGCCTACATTTAATACTTGCAGTCCAAATTTAAAGGGGTTGGGGAAAGGGCACAGGGAGCAGGGGAACTGTGGGGGATGACTGTATCTTTCAGAGTCATGTTCTTTATTGGCAAAGGGATTTTGAAGTAAGAACTTCTGAAGAAGTGCTTAAGACCACAAAAATAACAGTAGCTGATTTTGCTATTTTATTGCCATGAAATGACAACATTGATTAGAGCTGGTTTTACTGTGTAGCAAAACTTGCACAGGGAATGACAAACTGCATAGCAGGTGCTTTCTTCTGCGTTTCATTGTTACTGTATTCTGCTTCTCCCATTTAAACAAATAAGTTAATTTCAAAATGTATTCATGCTCTTCTTAGAAATTGGGCCATAGAAAAAAGCTGATTGTATTGATTTCATCTTTCTTTGTTGTCCATAAATATTCTGTGTATTATCAGGTACTGCTTAAGCCACATTCACAATATAAAGGTTTTGAAAACTCAGAAAGCAGCTTGATAATCCTATCATGCTTTCTGGTTCTTGTGCTATCACTAGTAATAGTGGAAGTGATTTTGTAAGGGGGACTTCGATGATAATGTTTGTATCTTACCAGAATAGTCTGCAATTTGTGTTTTGAGCTGTACTGGCTACAGTGCTAGCAGTTATAAAAACTTTTGGCAGTAGAGCTGGAGAATATGACTCAAAAACATACAGGAAGCAGATCATGCCAGTTCAGGTAACTTTTTTATGTCACTCATTTGGCTGCCACTGCACAGAAAAAACAATAAGATACAGAATGACATCACTGTGATGAAGAATTTAGAATTTTTTTCTTCTGGACATTAAAAGCCACACTAAGAACCTCTTAACACTGCACTGCACACAGTAGACTCTAACAGCATTTGCAGTCAGAGCAAAAAATTGTTGGACTTGATTACAATTGCTGGGCAAAACATAAGGATTAAGTTTAATGTATTCATATGCACAAGTTTTGAGTCTTAATTCTGGAAGAAGTATTACAAATGCAGAACTGACTGAGGAATTTGTATTCCACTCGCCACTCTTTAAATGCTGGGGACTGAAAGACATCAGTTGGTAGAGACAAGTAGAGAATCAGCTAATGTAATTGTTATAGGTGCTCTGTTGTGTTCTGCAGCTATGACAGTGCTTACCAGCTGGAAACCTGCCCAGGTATTAAATCATTTTAGTTTGTACAAAAACTACAGTTTAGATTGATAGTCATTAACCCTGATGAAAATGTTTGGTTTTTTTCCTTAAGCCTTTGAAAAACACATTTTAAAATATGTTACATCCACTGGGATATAGCTAATATTATTCATTCTTATTCCAATGCCTTTTTTCTTTTTCTTGTAGAAATTCTAAGGTATTCCATGCAGTGAAAGATTTCCAGGACTGTTTTATCATTAATGTTGTCTTTAGAACTGAAGTAATTCCTTGCATTTGAAATCAATATTTGTATTTGGTTTTAAAATTTTCCAGACAATACATAATCTTAACAGTGTTTTTATGGTAGGAAGAAGCATGTGATTTTTAAAATGTCAATGACAAAGCTATTGATAGAAAAGGACTGAGTACTGTCTGCAACCTGAATCAATAGTCCATGCTCAGTTATGATGAGGCCCAAGTGCAGCCTGCTGCAAGGCCAGAGCAGAATGTGGTGTTGACAGCAGAGAAAACATTGGAAAGGGAAAAGATCTTTCTTCTCAGCTTCATGTCAAGCAGAGACTGAGATCTGAGAGGCGGGAGAAGATTTTGCTGTGTTAACTTCTCCCTTTGGTCCATACAAGTGCCTGGGGGCAGCAGAGTGGCCGTGGCACTGTGACTGCTCTGCATTCCTCAGGCGAGGAGAGGTTCAGGGGCTGGGCTGCAGCCATGGGCAAACAGGAGCAAACAGTGGTGGTTCCTGAACTGCACGCCTCATTTAATTCCCTTCCTGTAGGAAGGGAATGCTGTGCTTTCCTGCAGAGCCATGCAGTGTGGTGCATGACATGTGAACCTTCATAAGTGCCTGAACTGCACCGATTCGAGTTTGTCACAAATGCCTGCGGGGACCATAGCCCCAGGACAGAATCACAGTGCTGCGGAGAGCCAGCGAGAGCACTGCTCTCATGGCTTGGCACAAGGTCACTGCTTAGAGAAGCAGAGGGTTGAAAATACCTCCTTGGCTTTCCATGACCCTGACACCACGTGGGTTATGAAGGCAACACGAAGGACAAGTAGCCAGTTGGTGGTGATGCTAGCTCTGAATTTGACTCTGTATGTTTGAAGCTAAAATAGGTGTTTTATAGCAAGCCTCTTCAATTCTTAGCACATGAGCCCACCAAAGCAACATCCTAGATGCTTTGCCATCCAAGTCAGGCATGTAACTGTGCCTCCTGTGCCATTTCCTGTGTGGTTGATACTGAATCAATGACTCTCTTCACAATGATGGGAAAAGAATAGATGACTCCTGAACATGTCATGTTCTCAAGTGCTGGTTGAGAATTGGCGTGCCCAAGCAATAGTGGGAAGTAGTTGTTTTGTGGCAGTAAGATAAATTCCAGGGCTTTTGGGTACAGGTTATCCTAAAAATTGGTATAGCCCACACTTAAATCCATCTTGTTCATACAAGAGTGTGTGTCAAAGTCCTGACATAGGCTGAGCTTCAGTATTTTCTGAAGGCACTTTAGGTGAAGACCCAGGTTGTTGCTCATACAGTCTCCAAAGTTTTAGTAGAACCAAGCCCTGAAGTCCCTCTGTGTATTTCCCTGAAGTAACTTGTGTTTGATTTGGGTTGTATCTTTTATTTAAATATTACCAGAGGCAAGGAATCAGTGTGCATTTAGGAAGACTGTCCATGTGATTGTCCCTCCTTGCTTTTAGAAGCCTTTGCTTCTGTTCTGGGTATGCCTGCTAATGACATCTTCCAGCTATGGGAACTTTCCTGTTTTTGTGTCATGGATGATCAGACTTTTACTCCAAAATTGGGACCCAGCTCAGCCCATATCCATCTCTTTAAGAGACTAAAGAGATTGAAGTCTTGGGATCTGTTATCAAAAGGCATCCTATTCAAATTTGTAAGCAGTAGCATGCATATTTCCTCTGATTAATTTCTGCCTTTCCATTGGTTTGTGCTGTGGATACCAGATGTGAACATGGTTTTTCATCTGTAGTAACGTGAAACCCAAATACAGACATGACATAGGTTATTTAGCCAAAGAACTCATTTAGCCCTCTCAGATACCATAGCTCTGAACTCTGGGAACTCACATTCATCTGTGACTCATGTGCCCTTTTCAGTATCTCTGACCCTTCCCTTCCATATGGTATCTCCGATATTGAAACTACCCTTTATTATTATTGTTCCTACAGGTGTGATTTTTACCTTTGGTCATACTCAAATGTGTATTGTTTATCTGAATGCAATTTTGTGAACTGGTCTGCTTGTACTGCTGACACATCCTTTATTTTTTACCTTTTTTCTCTGTCTTGGTGTCATCCACAAACCTTATCAGCAATCCTTTTATTTCTTTATAGTTCTTGATAAAATATCAGCTGGTGAAGATGAAGAACCAGTTGTGCAGGGTTGTGGGACCATATTGTATTTTTCTGATGTTAAAAAATTGTCGATAAGTAATTGCCATCTTGAAAATTCACACAATGCACAGGCCATCCAGGGTGGGAAAGGAAAAATAAACAACTCTGAGAAAACACAGCTGACTAGTGAGGTCTTCCAGCAAGCAAAGGGAAGGGGTGCAAGGACTGAGGACTGAATAAATGGTTGGGGTGGGACATTGAGCTGAAGGTCCCAGAGTGGGACATTGAGCTGAAGGCCCCAGGGTGGCACACAGGGAGCAGTGCCTGCTGCTGACAATGCCCCAGCACCCTTCCAGGAACCCCATGGTGGTGTCCCAGGGATGATTATCTAGGCAACCAATTTGTATGTGTCACGTTGGCTTTGGATTCTTCCGGTTTCTTAATCACCATGTCTTGCTGCAACAAGTTGAAGGCCTTAAAGAAATCCAAGTGTTTTACATCAGCTTTGTTACATTTATCACTCAACCTTACAATCTCTTTGGTGAAAGATAACAAGTCAGTTTGAAAGGGTCTCTTTCCATAAACTCCTGTTGATTGGCATTAATGATATTTTCCTCCTTTGATTCTTTGTTAATCTGGATCCTTATGAGTCATTCCATTATACTGCTGGGACTCGTGTCAGGAGACAGGCCTATAATTACTTAGATCCTTCTCTCTACCTTTTCCAAAACCTTTTCCAACATCTGCTTTCCTTTGGAGCTTTCCCACTGCCCAAAAAGTTACTGGAAATCACAGGCATCTGTATTGCTGTGATTATGTGTTGAAGGCATCCTTGATAATTACCCAGACAAAGTCAGCAACATTATATGTGCTGCTGTAACAAGGGGGATGTTGAACAATATACTGCAATAACTCTATAATCATAGACAACCTTTGCAAAAGCAAAGAGGAAATATTTTATTTGCGTGTTTATCCTGAGTTTTTCTATCACAACCTAGTGTTATGTCTACAAAGGGTAGAAGGTTAATAACTTCAAACCAAATTGGAAAAATACCACATTAATGCTGTTGCCCCAATCCTGATTATAATTCACATCACACAACAACATAAAAACACTTTTGGAGTGTAAAAACACTTTGGAGAGGGGATGTTTTATCATCTAAGCATGGGACAGTTTTCAAGATGCATAGAAGAGCAAGATGAATTAGAAGGAATGCTTTATTATTATCAAAATGAAAAGCAAGAATTAAGACTATCATAATTTCAAACACACACAAAAAGAAACTCAAGTCCTTTATTCATCTGCATCTGTATTTATCTGAACAGGCATCTGAAGTTGCTGTAGAGGGCCAGGTTCCCCCTGGCTGCCCCTGCAGCCAGCCTGGCTGGTGCTTCCCAGTGGGAAAGATGTACTCCCAGCTCAGGCTTTGGAGGAACAGGACGTCTTTGTCCCAAAATAGTCAGGGCACCAGCTCCGCTTCTTCCTGGCCAAGAGTGCCTGTCACAGCTTAGCCTTTTTTCACTGATGACAATAAACATTCTGGGATTAGGTCTGTGGTCTGTATGAATCACAGAGCTTTGTAGGACTTGCTTCAAGTGCCTGGCACTATATAACCGTAATAAATGAATAGTCCCTGTTGGCAGTGAAGTCCATGCCTGCTGCAGGTATTCTGAGCAGAGAAAATCAAGCCTGTGGTGCACAGCTGAAGAGTTTTCTCCATGTGTCATGGAGTTTCCCTTTGAATAACTTGCTTCAATTTTCTTTTCATGTTACACAGCATCAGATGATTTATAGGCAAGCATCTACCTACAACTACATAGCATTAATCACCTTTCACTGCTTTTATTCTCTTTTGCCCTTCTTTCTCTTAGCCCGGTACTTCTATGACTTGTTGGGCCAAAGTCTCTTTTCACCATTCATAAAAATACCATCAGAGCAGCCACAGCTGTGAGCTGCTCTGAGCAGGGCAGGAGGGGAGCCCTGGGAACCCTCTT
The DNA here is from genome assembly GCA_013400635.1 of Hypocryptadius cinnamomeus. Taxonomy (NCBI): domain Eukaryota; kingdom Metazoa; phylum Chordata; class Aves; order Passeriformes; family Zosteropidae; genus Hypocryptadius; species Hypocryptadius cinnamomeus. Next base: position 145,527 of record VYZP01049920.1, read on the forward strand.
GCCTGGGGAGTGCTGCTTTTGGGGGGCTCTGCCCCTCTTCCTTGCCCTCAGTGGATGCCCACTTTGCCACCTACCTTCTCCTTGGCCCCTTGGCTAGTCTGTCAGCAGAGCGATAATTCTCGCTGGCTAGATTTACCCTTGCAAATATAGGATCCCGTTGAGCTAATAAATACTTCCTGTCATTGCCTAGGGTTGCCAACAGTAACATTCCCTTCCCCATTTATAGGAGATGCTGAATATGGCATTGGCACTATTAACACCTTTAATGTTTCTCCCATTAACATTTTCTGCCTGTAAAAGGATTTTCATATTTTCCGTTGGTTCTGGTTTTACTTTCTTTGGTGGCTACTGAATCCTGGACCACCTGAGCTTCAAGGAATCAGACCTTTAAATTTGTTTTAAAGCTTTTGCAATAATTGTATATTTTTCAGTCTGACTTTGAAAAGCAAGATAATATTGGAGAGAAATGTGGGTGTACAACTCTGAATGTTTAGGAACCTTTTATATTTACCCTTTTTTTCAGCAACAATATGGAATCAAATATCCATGAAAAAGAGACATCAATAATTATTAATATAAGACTTTTCTGTAGAAGAAAAGGGAATAAAAGAGAGAAGACTGAAAAAAGGGAACATAACAGAATGGAGAGGGATTTGCAGGTTTTTAAAGGTTCAATAAATGCTTGCTCCTGTTTTTCAAACAGCTTTTGCTGAAAGCACTTCTGTGTGTCTACCTTAGCAGATGAGATGGTTTTAACCCCAGTAAGCAGGGACATAGGAGCAGTGCTGGTTCCTGCTGTCTTATCCCAGGAGGGGAAGTGGAGGATGGCATTGGAGGAGCTGGGTGGGCTGTGGGAGGCTTCCCAGTGGGAGAGGAGGAAGGGAACACACATGTGGACATGAATGAAGAACTGACAGACTGGGAAGGCACATGGATCTGTGGGATGGGGAGAGAGCTAGCAGCTGGAAAAACATGCAGACACTAACCCTGGGAGTAAACCTGCTCCTCTCACAAAGAGGAGTGAACTCAGAGGCTGCATTAGGCCCCATGCTGGGTGTGATCCTGGATGGTCTGAGTTCTTGTTTCTTCATCCTACGGGGCTTCAGTGAGTATTGCAGTTGGTTATTATGGGGCTGAGCCTCTAGGATACCCTTTGAGAGGGGGAAAACCATTTTGCCTTCTTATGTGAGAGAGATGACCTGTGAGGGCACTTGTCTCCAGGGGACATTGCTGAAGGTCAGATGCATCACCTTTAGTCACCTGAGACCAAGCCTGGGCTCACCTGGGGCCAAAGCCTGACTGCAGTGAGTTGAGCAAGGATGTTTGGAGGACATCAAAGGGCTCCTTTAGTGGGGCTGTCTGTTAGAGAAAAATGTGTTGTTTCCACTGGGCTACATCTGCCATTCAGTGCCACGTCCTGCAAGCCTCACCACGGTACTGTGCCATAGATTTCAGGACCTCTGGGAAGACCCAGCACAGACTGGGAAAGGACTTGAAATGCACTCTGTCCTTAAGAAACACTGGTGTGAGGCAGGCACAACCAGTGCTCCTTGGCAGTGCTGACAAATGCTGTGTAAGTATCCATACACACACACACACACACATATTTATATTCCTCTGTGTCTGCATGCATGTAGCAGGAAATCTTTTGCTCCCCTCGTAACAGACCCTCCTGGTATCTCTAAGTGCGACACACACTCCCCTTGGGAGTCCATGGAGGCTGTAATGTCTAACAGGGTAGGATTTATCTCATTTTCCAACACCTAGGGAAAAGACTAATACTATTTTCTAAAGTGCTGCATTGTTTTTTGGTTCATCTATATTGCTTTTAATATTTTATGTATGTGAATATGATGTACTGCAATGAAAACACCCTTATATCTTTTTCTAGTAAGTGCATCTTTCAGAACTAGAAATGATGTCAGATGATGGAGAGGAGCTCTGGGTCTGGAAGGCACAAGGAAATGCATAAAAGATGAAGGCCTATTTATGTTTCTCACACACACAAAAAACCCTCCAACCAAAAAAACAACCCACCTACATTAAAGCAACACTATTCAAGCTACAAAGAAAACCAGCCAGCATGTGGTCTCTCAGTACTTGCACATTAGGATCCAGGCTTTAATTACAGGACTTCATGCTGCCTTCCCAGAGGCCTCTGCACACTCTCCCTGCACTGGGAGCAGAGCTGTGTGTGGGAGAGGAATTCCCTTTGCTGGGTTAGCTGGGTTACAGGGGGTACCTCCACCAGGAGCAATAGAAATGCAATATTAGCACAGCAGAACAGGCTGATTTCCTCTATGCTCAGCAGTTACACTGCTTTAGGGCTCACACAGAGCTGCTTCAGGTATCTCTCTGAGCAGGATTGTGGCTCTGGTGTTGTTCTGCCAGTAGGAACCATCCATGTTGTGCATGGAGATGAGCCTGGGTGGGGAGCCTTGAGGAAACAGTGAAATGGGAAACCTGCGGAGGCAGCTTTGCTTGATTCCTCGTGCCCCTGGAGCACCTGGCCGTGTGACCTCAGCTCTCTGAAGGTCACTTGCACACATGCTCACATCTGTGGGGCTGCTCCTGGGTTCCAGCAGAGCACATGGGAGTCCCCAGCAGGCCCACCTGGGGGGTGACAGGGCCAGCAGCACAGCCAGAGTACAGAGGCCACCGGGGAGAAGCGTGATGGGGTCTAGGGTGTGAAAGGCTGCCATCCACAAAGCATCAACCAATGTGAGACACGGGACCAGAAGGTTCCAGCTGATGAAGGAGGAGAAACACAGGTGGGAACATGTGATTCTCCCCAGACATTGCTGAAGACATATCCTAATGGGGAGAAGGGACTCCTCTTTCCTGCTGTCCCATGCCCTCTGAGATCCGCTCCTTCCTTTCCTCTAGCTCCTTATCCCAGCTTTCCCCTCCTCAGCCATCCTGCCCCATCTCAGACAGTCCCCCTCTGTTTCCAGGATGCCCACATCTCTTCTCTTTACCTCTTCATCCCAGAGCTATCCCAAAAGGTCAGGGACAAAATCTGTCATCTCCCAGCCTCACCCTTGCCAGACTGCCTTGACTGGGATCTCCTGGTGTGGCAGCCAGCTGGCATATCTAGGGCCAGCCCTGGTGGTTAGAGTCTGACAAAATGCATCTGAAACAGGTTTTACAGAAAGAACCCTGTGCCATGGTGACAGCAGGCAGTGCTGCCAGTCAGCAGAGACATCCTGTGCCTGAGCAGCCTGCGAGGCTAGCAGAGGCAGGGCGTGTTCCTGCAGGCTGGATTCCTGGTGGCCATGTGGTCGTAGCCATTGGAGCATGGCTTGAGGATCATTCTGCCTTATTAGTCGGGGAAAATAATTGGCTTGCTTCTCATGAATATCCTTCAACTCCACCAGCTCTGGGCTCCGTGATGAGCTGGTTCTGGGAACCAATGCTGCAGTTAGGAACAGACATTCCTGCTGAAGTCAGTGGCTTTTGCTTTCCATCAGGCAAGTGCTGGCTCCAAAATTCCTTGCAGTTGCCCTCTTTCCTGGGGAAGCTGAGTCCATGCATGGTTTTGTGAGCTTGTGAGCATTTCATAGCTTAATAATAGGTCACATTAATTCTTTTTTTTTTTGCTCTGCCTTTACTCTTTAGAAAGATGGAAGTTGCTTTTTAAAAATAAAGCATTGCATATGCTGTATGTGGGAAGTGGTGATTTCTAGCTATGGACTGAGGGGGCAAAATTGTATAATTCATAACTGTATAAAAAATAATTAGTCTGATGCCTGTGTTACTGTGATTTTATACAAGTCTAAAAGTGGAGTCCTGAAGCCAAGACTCAGCCCTAATATGTTATCACTCCATTGCAGAGCTACAAGACACTGGAAAACAGATCCTTAGTTAAACAAGAAGAGTTTCTTTAACTTTATTTTTCAGTTCCGCTTATGAGCCAGGCAGTAAATCCATTGCATGATTCAAACCTATCGCTTTTGCACCAGAAGATAGGCTGGGGTAGGTGTGGACTCCTGGACAGGAATCAAGGACTGGCAAGACGTCAGGAAAATACCTGCTCATCTGGACTGCCTCAGGGCAGCTCCCCTCACTTGTCCCAGCTGATGAGCTGGCCCTGAAGTCACAAGGCAGCACCAAACCTGCAGCATGCTGTTCTTTGCCTCTCATTTAATTGACAGACATGAGTGCAAGGCAGGATGAAGTCTGAACTTTCTCAGCACTGTGAGTTCAGAGAAGCAGAGGTTGCTGCTGACTTGCCAATTCTCAGCCTTCCTCAAACATACCCACATTACCATAACTCTGCTGCCTTGAGGGGCTGAGGTGCTTGAGCTGGATTCACAGCACATACATTCAAACACAGAATATGGGCAGGGTGAAAATCCGAACCAAACAACAGCCACACAAAATGCCAAGGTACACCTAGCTGTCCAGTTGACAGTTGTGTCCAGCAGTGTAGACTCCAGCAACTGCAGAGTGTGAATAGGAGGGAAGCTGAGGCCTCTGCTCTGTGCTGCTGGGAATGCTGTCCCAGGAGATGGCAAAACATGGCAGACTGGACCTGTGTGCAAGGAGCCCTGGGCAGACTGCTCCTCGGTACACAGGCACAGTCCCTCTCCCTCACAGCCTCTCACACTGAGACAGAGACATGCAATGTGCCCCCATGGACTTATCCATCCTGACACCCTTGGGCTGTTCTGTCCCCTCCCCACTGCTGGGAATATTGTCCCCACTTCCAGTGCAGCTGCCCCTGGGTGCTTGCACCTCTCACTGCCTCTTGCTGTGCCCACAAGTTCCAGGAGCTCAAAGGCCTGATCCTCTTTCTGTGCCAGAGCGACTGTCAGGATCTCCACTGCTGGCTGCAAAGTCTGTCCTGATGTTTCTATGCTTAAACAAGAGAAAGCTCAGGCTCCTCCACTGTAGGAAGAAGGCTCCCTGGACAAGGGAAGAAGATATCCTTATTTCTGTTCTCCTACCAGTGAACCCTTTCATTACAAGTACTAGCAGACCTTTCACTACAGCACACAATAGGGAAAACCATAGGTTTGGATGGCAACCATAAATTTTCTAGTCTCACAAATGTCACACTTTTCATATCCCTGATCATCCCTCCAGTTGCAGGACCAACACTGCAGCAGGACTCCTTCGTCTCCATGTGTGAGAGGGATGGGATGGTCCTTCAGTGGGTTTGGCTTTCCCTGGGAAGGAAGATCTCTAGGGCCATGGCTCCCCGTCCCCACAGCAGCTCCCCATCCCTGGGGCTGGCTGCTGCATGCTTTCCCAGTGAGGTTGCACAACGGCTCTGGGGAACGGCGTGTTAGGACAAGGTGTGTGAGTCACCAAAGGTACCAGAGTCTTACATAACCCCAGTGTACATTTTTGGAGTACACTTCATCTGAAGGGGTTGTCAGGAGCCCTGACTAAAGTGACAGCCTGGGAGGAGCAGGGCAGAAGAAAGGAGTCTGTTCTGTTCCTTTTCCTCCACTCTTTATATTTGATCTTCCTGGCAGGACCTTCTCCAGATGCAGGAGGCCTTGGTCAGTCAGAGGACCAGGGCAGTCCTGGTGTGTGCCACAGTGTGTGACAGCATCTTCCCCAGGATGGGCTTCACTGTGGTGTTTTGGACAACCAAGCCACCGATGAACATCAGATCTACATAAACAGAATTAATTTACCTCTAAACCCTCTGTCTTCTGATTCTGACTTGGCCTTCTTCTCTATCAGCTGAGCCTGCACAACCCCATTTTCCCCTCTCTGCTCTTCTCTGAGCTGGTATCATGAGCCTTTCCTTGGATTTCTGCCATCCCATCTGTACAAGCTCTGGGTCTACTGGACTACAGCAACAGCAGGGCTGACAAGACATGTCTGGACCCCCTCGTACAGGACCCATGTCAGGATCTCAGCAGGGTCTGCTGGGCAGAAGGACTTGGCTCACAATCCATCCATCTCATTGGCAAAGAGGGACACAACCCAGCTTCCAGCCTGGGAGTGTGGCACACTCAGAGGTGTAGTTTGGGAGAGTGTAGGTGGGGATCAGAAGAGTTTCCAAGTGATGGGGTAAATTTCTGATTGCTTTAACTGTGAACTGAATACATCTTCTAGTTCCCACATCAAGTCTCATGGTGCAGCCAATATTTCATGTTTCAGGTTCAACTAAAGTTTCATCTGACAGCTCTTCTGGCTCCAGGACAGGCTCTTTAGGCAAATTCAGGACCAGAGGAGTGTGAAGGGTTATGGCATTAGCTTCTTGCGTAGGGGAGAAAGTGGCAAGTGAAGGAATCTCTCGTTATGATTTGAATAATTTCTGCATAAACAAACATTCAAGAAAGTCTTGGCTCCCTCCCAGCATGGAAGGGGAACACTGCCTGCAGCCTCTATATTATGGGCTCCCCTGATGGCTGAGGTTTCCTGCAGAGCAGCAGATCATGGCTGCTGGGGAGGCGCCCAGCAGGGCCAGGGGCTGACTCACCAGCAGCCAGGAATGGTGACACATGGACTGGGAAAAAACGGGCACAGCTTGGAGCTGGACTTCGCACAGCAGTGTCCCACATGGAGACCAGCACAGGCTGGCATCTTTGCAGGGAAGCAGGGACTGGCCCCTGGCACAGCTCCCTCTTACCTTGCTGGGGTTTTCTCTCCATGGAAGTGTTTCAAAGATTTTTGAGCTTGGAGGCTGCATGTATCATGTAATGAATGGAACATGTTCCCAGGTGCCTCTTCCAGACATGTCCTAGCTCATTCTGGGGCACCCTGTGCAGCACCTTTCCCCCACAATGCTCAAAGGCAGTGAGGAGACTGAGAGCTGCCTCTCTCAGGTGAAAAACCTCTCTACATCCAGTCAAAAGGACCCAGAGGTCTCCCACACAGCTGAATGCCATGAAGTCAAGTTCTATACCTGCATATCTCCCTATTTCACGAAAACAGGCCAGCCCTGCAGGCATTACTCATTCTGGTGAGCCTGGAGGGGTTGGAGGGGTCGTGTGAAAGGGCCGTCAGCTTCCACAGCTGGAGGGAAATGATGCACTTGGCAGCACATCTCATGGCTGCAGAATGAAATGTGAGTGTGCACACCAGCACTGAGCAGCCCTGCTTCCCTGGCCAGCCTGAGCTTGGGAAGAAGCAGGGCTGAGGGCTGACAACCTCCTCACTGTGATGGGGCTGCCTGGACAGAGCTGAGGCTGCCTGGGGCTCAGATGGCAAAGTGCCACCACACCATATGGGGCTGGTTGCTGTGGCTCTTGCCCCACACCGCTGCTGGGCCAGGCAAACCCATCAGGGGAGTTGGCTGTTTGGGGTATTGCAAATTTTGACAGCCCAAGGCGTGTCCCAAAACAGGACAGCCAGGTGCTCCTGCTACAGAGCAGGGAGGGATGGCTCCAGAGTCAGGGCTCCCCTTCCCTGTGAAGCAGCTAATCTTAACTGGGTACACGAGTGTCAACAGGTGCCATGGAGAGAAGAGGGACGAGGGGATATTGGTGCAGCTGGAGGAAGTATTTATAGCTGCTTTTTAAAAAACCCTGTATAGATCACATCTCTGTTAACGTATGTAACACAATCGGGAACCTGAGCTTTTCATGATCCCATGGCTGCAGGATTTCCTGTGGAATCCTCTATGGGCCACAAAAACAAGCTAAAAATAAATGCATTAAAAAGAGACACATATTGAAACATGTGCATGCCCGTGCCTCCTCTCCAGCCAGTGAATTGGATAGTGGTGAGCAGAGCAGGGAAAGGGGCATTCCCTGGAAAACCCTCTGTAGTAACTCCTCTGGTGAGACACAGACCCCAAAGAGCTCCAGGCATGCAAAGGTGAGAGCACACGCTGTTGGCAGAGGTTTCAGGAGTCCCAAACACAAGCAGGAGTTACGGACAAGTTATCCATCAGAAGAGAGCAGAAACAGGTCGGGATTCCTCCAGCTGGAGAGTCTGTCTCTCTCCTGTGCAGGCTGGTCCCCAGCTCCTTCCAGCAGCCACACAGCAGAGCCAACAGTTACACAACCCCAGCTCTGGAGAAGCAGACCTGCACATTTGGCACTCCTGTGTATTTTAGGAAAAGATGCAGAAGTTATATTTTATTGGGCACTGAAGGATGGAAAAGGCCACCAGTTTATCCTTCACAGCTACTCAGCTCCTGTCAGGCTGGCCAGCAAAAGGCAAGAGGGTTTTGGCACTGTTGTGATGCTCATGGGCCAACCCCCCCAGGTAGCCCCATCACTGCTCTGCATGATCTCCCAAGCCCCCACTGGCACAATAGGTTGTCACTGCCACATCCATACAGCCAGCCCCTGGGCACCTGCTCCATTCGAAATTGTGGCTGAGATGGATGCAGTTGAGCTCAGGAGGGAGCAGTGGGGAGCAGACAGGACCTGGAGATGGTGACAACATCACCTGGCAGCTCAGATTCTCACCCTCCCTTGGGTTCCCCAGGGTACCAGGACACCTCCTCCCCTCCGACGATGCAAAGCCATCGCCTCGCTGCTGCCTGAATCACGCATTCCTGACACCTGCATTCACTGTGTAGGATCAGCCATTAGCGGGATACACCGTTAAGAGCTTGTCGAGCTACAAAAGGTGTTTGGAAGGGAGGTAGTGAGATTCCCTGCAGCAGAGCAAGATTCCTTGAGCTGAGCCCAAGCTTCATGCCCCCTAATTGCCCCAGGCTGTCCTTTCAGCAAATGCCCTGCAGGCAGCCGCGATGGAGGGCGGCTCTTCCTGCAGATCTGTTCAGCTCTGTCGTGCTGCACAGCAGCTGCCTACCCCGCACACTCCCGGAGGCAGGAACATGTGCTCCTGGCTGCGTCCAGCCTCTGCTTTTCGTGGCACCCCTCCACACAGAGGTGCTCCATTCCCTGTCCCGTCACGGAGCTGCCTCCTGCCACCCACACAGAGGCGAAGGCATCCCCTACAGCCTGGAGAGAGGAGAGATATCCTGGTACCTCCCTGGCCATTTATCAAGCCCTCTCTCTTGCTGGGGGGGCAGGTAATGGGATTAGTGAGAAGGCACCTTAGTTGAGCTGCTTTGGCATATGTTCCCTTCCCCCAGCACTCTGCTATTAGCTGCCAGAGATGAAAAGCTGCAATGTGCAGAAAGACAGCTGGAGGTGTCAAAGTTGTCACCTGCAAGCTGCTCTTTGTGAGGATGGGGACAGGATGGGGATGGAGATGGGTGAGATCCACCAGCTGGAGGAAGCAGAGCAGCCTCATACCCCAGGGGAATGTGGTCAGGGTTGGGGCTGCTCAGCCTTCTCCCACCCTGCCCCACTCCTGCCTGCATCCCCACGGCTGCAGGGGAGCCCCTGGCACTGTGGGAGTGCCTCTGTGAGCAGGAGCAGTGGGAGGGAAAGGGGCTGCTGCAGCACAAGCGCTGGGGGGTTCTAAAAGGATTTCCTGCCATCACCAGTAAAACTCCCTTCCCAATGGGGTGTCTTGTGCAGAACGAGCTACAGATGTAAGGGCTGACCTGTTTTTATTTTTTTTTTGGGTGATTTTAAAGCAGCACCCAGGGAATGGAGGCAGCCCATTGAGAGAGAAATAATTTTAACTATACTGTGCTGGGGGGAAAAGAAAGTCTACAAGGATAAAGGCTGTTGGTGTCTACCTCTGCTCACAGTGTTTGGAAGTCAGACCCTGTCTGCTTGGTTATTTCTGGATATACAAACTAGAGAAGAGTAGGAGAAGGCCCTTCATGTCTAGGCCAGCATCATCTCTCATCTTACATGCTTTAGCCTCTCTGGCTCTGATACATCCCCTGTCACAGCATGTGCAGCCATTCAAAGCACTTCTGCAAAGCTGCTTTCCCTGGCTTGTTGCTCTGACAGGTTTTCTTTGTATCACTTCCCTGGCTCTTCTTTCCTCCTTGCATTCAGGAAAAAGTGATCTGCCTTTTACAGGAAGGCTCTTTATAACATTTTCACAACAAACCTGAACTGCCAGCCAGGGACTGAGTGCTCCTTTGTGTCCCAGCAAAAAATCTTCTTCCTGCAGAGGTATTTCTTCCTCACAAAAAGGTTCTTCCAAATACCTCATCTTCTTTTCAGGCCTTCTTACATTAAACATTAAGCAAATCTGGACATTTGTAAAGTGCCCCTATCTGCTGCAGCTGTGACCCCCCAGTGGGTATGAACCACCCCTCAGCCCCATACATGGCTGCCCCACACAGGCATGGCCTTTTTTGGGTTTTCCCCTCCTGCAGCAGTTCTGTGAGTCTTGAGCAGCCCCAGGAGCTCCTTGAACCCACTTTGAAATCAAATCAGCCCAGCCACTGCCATTACCCTTGTTGAATGTCCTGCTTTCTCAGCAACAAAATTGAGGTGAATCAGCCCCCAAACACCCTCCCACCCTGGGCTGATATGCTCAGAATAGCACTCAAAAAACACAGTGCTATTAATACAGAAGGGAAGGGGAAAGGATTGTTTATCAGAGATGGATTTGGGGTTGTTTGAGTAAGAAAGACTTCATCATGGCATCATGGCATCATGGCTGCTGTGGAGGCAGACACATCAGTTAGACCTCTCCCTGTCCCAGCTGGGTGGACTAGACAGAATCCAGTCCTCACAGAACTGCAAGGCTGGGGGTTTATTTCTGTAGAATTAGCCATTAAGGCCCACAGCTTCTCTCTGTCCCCCAATAAAATCAAATTTCTGTGAAGATGGAAACCTTGATTAACAGCCTGCTAGGAGAGACAAATCCCTGGGGTCTTACTGTATGTCCAGAAGACACTGCTCCAGGGTAAACCTGTGCTTCATTTTGCTCTGCAAAAGAGAGAAAGAGCTGAGCTGTCTTCAAGGAAGCCTACAGATTCACAGGAAAAACTAGGAAAAAAAAAAAAGGTAGTTTCTTTGGAAGTCATTTTCTCTTAAGAAGTTCTGTCTGCATTTTTTATTAATGATACAACACCCTGGATGTGTCAAAAAAATATGAGAATACATTTCCTGGTGGGGAGCTCCAACCTTGCAGAGTCAGGCAGTGCAGCTGGGCTGTCATTTGCTTCTTGGAATTTCATTTCCTAATCAACACATCCATGAAATGACTGTATTTTCAAAGCTTAGTTTCCAGAGCTGCTGTGATCAAAGACTGGAGAGGGGGGGAAAGCAGGGAGGGGGAACCTGCCATCCCCATCAGCACCCCAGCACAGAGAAATTACCTGCCTGAGGAAGCCTAAACAAAGGATGGTTTAAGGCCCTGACCAGGCTTTAATGCTTCAGAGCCAAACAAGAAAATTGGGATGCAGAGACCCAACTTTCATCATATTCCTGCTTTGGTGAAAACAAAAAACAAACCAAAAAAACCCCAACTTCTCAGAAATGTGGGGACCACGTTGAGAATTACAGGATCTGGCTGTCTCCGTCTGGGGCAGGAGTGTGATGGAGAGCCCTGGAGCAGAGGGGAGGGGCCTGCAGGGACCCTCCTGAGCCACCCTGTGCTGCTGAGGGTGACACCAGTCCCTGTCCTCTCCCTGTCCCTGCAAGCAGCATCCATCACCCAGAACCAGGATCATACCCCACCTGCCTTTTTGCCTTTGGTGTCCAGCTGGTCCCATGGAGAGACTTGTGGCCACCCAGCCTTTCTGTGAGCATCTGACATTACAATTGCCAGGTAAGAGGAGCTCAAACACATTAAAATTGCCCTAATCTGACCCAGGCAATCAGGTTTTTGCTTCTCTGACACCTGCAAGGCCATAAATTCACTTGTCTGGCAGTCACCTTAAAGCCCCCCCCACAAGGAGCCTATGCTTGTCTTTGAAGGATTTAGGAAGACTGGGAAAAAATAATTCTGTAAAAGCACACAGACCCCTCTGGTGTCTTCATTTATCAGGAACAGTGGATGTGCACTCACTGATGATTTACAGATGATTTTTGGATAGTGGCTTTGTCTGTCTTTTCACCCTGCCTGGCAGAGATACATGGATGCAGCCAGATGCCAACAGCAAGATTTTGGACAGCTCAACCTCCACCAACCCATCCCACCACCCTGCACCACCTCCCTCACTGCCCAAGCAAAGCCAAGAGGCTCAACCCTGCTTCCCAGGACCAGCCTGAGGCAGGATCATGTGGGGAGCACACTCTTCCTGCACTGCTGATGCTCTTGGCTGTTGTGCTTTTCATTTCAGTTTTGCTGTGAGCAATATGATCACAGAAAAAATAACATCAGAGCAAAATAGAGAAAAAGAAATGCATTCTCAGATTCCCCCCATTGGACCACTGAGCAGGAGCTGGATGATGTTGCCATCGGTTTTATTTTCTCTGTGGCTCCCTGCAGCTCTGGGTATGTCCATGCTAACACAGCTCTTCAGAGGTGTTTAATTACAGCATCCTGGTACCAAAAATGCAGATGGAGGGGAGGCCATGGAGCTGCACGGTGCTGCATGGTGAGTCACTGCTCATGAGAGAGGGCACCGTCTTCTTCCCAGCACACATCCCGTGCTGGAGGAGGGAATCTGAACAGCCAAGATCATCAGCAGGGCAGGGCAAGCATCCATGCAGGCAAAGCAGCAACTGGCTGTGTGTGCAGGATCTCCTCACATGGCATTTGGGTGAGTGCAGCTGGTGAAGTGGCTCATTGCAAGACATGTTACTGGGAATGAGTCAGGTAACACGCAGGTGTGGAGATGAGGGAGTTTGTTCTTGCAGGTGAGAGTGCTGCTGAGGGTCAGCAGGCTGCGTGTGACCTGAGTATTTCCTCCAGTGGTGCCAAAGGCATCACTTTGCCCTCAAAGCATGTGCACTGAGATTACGTGGACCAGGGTTTTAAGAGCAATCTGATGACACAGGTTGGAGAATACAAAAAAGCAAGTTCTCACTGAGTGTGACATGGATGTACACATGGACTGTGTGTGATGGATAGACAGCTGCAGCTCTCCCCCTCTCTCTCTCTCTAATATTTTCTTGACAGTACTTTCAATAAAGCATTATTTTCACTACCCTCATGCCCTTCCCCATCACACGGCTCCCACTGTTTCCTTCCAGAGAGAGACATCTCCCTCACTGCAATGACCGAGCCACCCTAGGGCAGAGGGTGACAAGGCAGCCACTGTGCCACCTCCCTGTGCCAAGGCTCCACACACCTCTTGGGGCCCTGCAGCAGGTGTGACCCCAGCAGGGGCAGGTGTGACCCCAGCAGGGGCAGGTGCGAGGCTGGGAACCCCCTTTCCATCCAACATGAGAATTTTGCACTTATTCCCCAAAAACGTGCATCAGGCAACATGAGCTCAGTGGTGTTGGGAGGGAAAAGTCCAACCCTGGTAGATCTGTAGCCAGACAATATTCAGGAGAGTGAAAATCGGAAGGAGGATGATTTTTGGGGTGGTATTCCTCCTTTTTCCTCGTGCTTTTCTTTTATTTTCTTTTTTTTCTCCTTGTTTTTATTTTTGGGGTTTTTGTTTGTCTGTTTGTTTTGGTTTTGGTTCGGTTTGTGTTTTTATTCTCTTTTCTCCCCCGTTCCCCCGCTCCGTCCCCGCCTCGGGGCCGCTTTGGGCCGGGGCGGCGCAGCCGGC